>JABSTQ010003249.1:0-17705 GCA_013358835.2 Ixodes persulcatus
AGAAAGTGCACGCTCGGCCGTCGGTCGCTACCTCGGCAGTAGCGAAACGTGGCCAACCACGCCAGTATGCTGCAGACGAACTAAGGGAGCAGGAGAATGACAGTCATGCTTCGCATTCACAACTCATAAGTGCTTAGGCGTCCTCGGAATTTTTTGTTATAGCTGAAGTATGTCCTAAAGACATAAGCAAATCAAGATCTTGATGTACGTTACTCGCCTCTCTAACCTTTAATTTGCTCTCCTAGGTGCTGCTGTGGCTGCTCCACCTGGTGAGGCTGAGGCCGCCTCTTGGCCACCTCTCCTTGCTGTCCAGGATGGTGAGGTACGTACCTGGGCCTACAAGGCATTTTGTCTATCGTTTTCACTCCACTGGCTTATTCTGGAGAACAGACTATGGCACAAAACACACGGATGCAAACAGGGAGGCACGCAAGGAGAGACAAACACGGGTACTGACTTAAAGGTGCACTAAAAACGTTTCTGAGGTTGTCTGTTCTTGCTGATAACACATTCGACGGGCTCTAAACATCCTAAATATCCGAAAATTAGGCTCGTGCGACGCTTATTTCCTAAGCCGCACTTTCTGCTCAAGAAGGGGGGGGGGGTGGGGGGCAAATCCAGCCGAGCGGACGGTCGGGTGATAACACTGTTCGTCAGCGAACCGTAAGACACCGTTCCCATAGCAGATGATGCCGCGTTTGTTATGGGAAGGTAGTGAGCTATGGTGATGGCACACTCAATCGTATTTGCTTTTTCACGTCTTGCCATGGAGTGGAGCCAAAGGTGTTTTTTTACATCGCTTGGCCGCCCGAGACTGCGCGTATTGATACAAAACATGGCAATGCACAGCAGTATACTTCCTCCATACTTTGCGAATCTGAATTTAAAAATTGTCAAATGGTTCTTTAAAGGGTACCTACAATAATATATATGTTCAAAGCACATGGAGCAATTGTTTTTGTCTCATCAATAGTATTTGATGTGTACAGCAATAATGGACCTCCTTTCTTAATGCATTTTTTTAAAGCCTAAAATCCTTCTCTTAAAGACCGACCTACGGAACCATTTTCCGCAAGGTAGGAAAATGCCCCTCGGGCCCTTCTCTTCTCACCCTCTCCCAAAAGTCACGTGATGGCAGGGGTTTCTTTCCTGTCGGCTTTTCCTGTAGGGATAATCCTCAAAATCGCAAAAAGAGCGGCTAGCTGCAAGCGCGACAACGACCTTCAGACTTCCAGGTGTCTTCCCCTCGTTGACGCGGGCACGCTCCATCCGCGAAACTGAGGAAGCCAGCGCGACCGAGCGCTTTTTTTCATGTGCTGCAGGCCCGAGGCCGCTCGGTCGGTGGAGATCGAGAGGCCGTGATATGCTGGTGTCGTTCCAGCAGCCGCCCTCTGGCATTTCGCGGCTGCTGGAACCATTCCCGTGACTTCACAAGAATTGGCTTGCGCAATAAAGGGTTCAGATCATCGATAATCCATTTCTTTACGAAACATATAAATCAGATTGCTTTCCCTAACCCCTTCACTACTGTTCGAAACATATATCTCCTCTCGTATGTTGTTCACCCCATTTTGCACTATTTTGCGTATTTATTTTTCCTTACTTCTGCTTGATGACTGTTTTATAAGTTGATAAAGGCCTTTAAATATTGGCGCCGGCTTGCGCGATCAACGCTGTACTGGATTTATCCAATATTGGACAAGATTGGCGTTAGGATGGTAGAGGAAGCGAACCACAATTCTGGCTTCTGATGAAGACGGCGCAGTCGTCTTCATTAGGGAGAAATAGGTCGATCGTATTTATTTTGCGGAAATACGCGCTCCTTTGATGCTCTAGTGCGTAAGGTCAAAGCGCCCGAGGGGGTGCGTAATACTTTACAACTGTCGTTGACGATAAAATATTTGTGGGAAGTGCATAAATTATTTTACACCATAATGTAGCACCCTAAACAAAAGCATACCTAAACACAACAAACTGTCGCAATCGAAAAAAAAATATATATATATCAGCCTGCGAAAATTGTTGTCTCCCCCCCCCCCCCTTTCTCTCTCTTTTTTTTTTCGCGCCACTACAAAGATTAGCGGCCGAGCAATGAATTTCCACAAAAAATCTCGCTTCTTGGAGAAAGGACTTTTGGGTATATGATGGTGAATCTGTCAGGGAGTTTGTAGAAATAATAGGCGACCATTGAATCTAGCCTCCTGCACAAATCATACCCGGGATATTTACATTTTCCTCCCACGCAATTAGAAGGCAAGACGCTGGGGGTAAATTATGTGCACTAACATTCTGCGTCTAAGAGAGAGTACCAGATTTATAGTGCATGTTAATTTAGATGTAAATAGTTTAATCACTGTGCACAAACATTTGTGGTCTCGAGAATGGCGTGGAAGCATGGAAGAAAGCAGCTTGCTGGAAATAGAAGTCTCCATTGCATTGCTCTGATGTGAAAAAGTATTACGTATTTTTGTCTTATTTCTCTGCGAAAATAAAAACAGCGTTTAGAAACCGAATACCGTGCGTTTTGAGGCGCCGAGAGGACATAAAAAACTGGGACAACCTGAACAATACGAGGCGCCTTGCATCGCTCAGCTTGCCCTGGTTTCTTGTTTTTCTGGAGACTTTCAAAAGGGGATGAAAAATTATAAACCAACTGACCCGACTTACCACATTAGAGCAGTTCATTTTCATTACGACAGGCTCTCTTCAAGCGTCTTGCATAGTTCAGCTTGTCCTGGCCCGTTTTTATGTTCGGTTCCTTTCAAAAAGTGAGCTCTAATCTACTGGACCAACCTACCACATTCATAATTTGCGGAAGCGGAGAAGTGGAAATGCAACAAAAGGAAAGATTCACCCACGTTATTTGAGGCCTATAGAAAAGCGGACCGGATAGAAGGGGCCGAAATCTTCTTCAAGAAACACACAATCTTCTCTACAATTCTGTATAACAATTTGATATGAAGGTATACTTGAACGCCGGCATTATTCGTCCAGGAATCAAGCGAAACTTTGTATCGGATCATTATACGTCTACGTCCACTCCCATTCTATGATTATCATGTTTTCGACTCCGTAGACGGGGTGCTTTTTAGCGGTAGGTTTTTAATCTGACTGCCCGCCAGAGCGCGAGCCAGAAAGCACTACGGCCTCGGGCCGTTGCACTCTTCCCCTTCTTCTCCGTATCAATAAACAATCAAATACTCGGGCGGAGCCGTCAATTGTGCTGGTGTCGGGAACCAGTAAGTCTGACCGTTGAAATGCAGGCGTGACGCAAAACCCAGAGGTGTCTCGTTCGCCCACTTACGTTCTTCCCCGCATTTCTAAACGAATAATGCCGGCGTCCAAGTATACCTTCACATCAAACTGTTAGACAATTATAGATAAGATTGTGTGTTTCTTGTAAAATATTTCGGCCCCCTTGTATCAGGTCCGCTTTTCTATAGGACTCAAATAACGCCGACGAATCTTTCCTTTTGTCGCATTTCCACTTCTCCGCTTCCGCAAATTAAGAATGTGGTAATAGTTGGTGCAGTGGCTTAGAGCTCACTTTTTGAAAGGAACCGACACTAAAAACGAACCAGTGCAAGGTGAACTCTGCAAGACGCTTTGAAGAGAGCCCTTCGTAATGAAAATTAACTGCTCTAATGTGGTAAGTCGGGTCAGTCGGTTCATAATTTTTCATCCCCTTTTGAAAGGCTCCATGCAGAAAAACAAGAAACCAGGACAAGCTCAGTGATGCAAGGCGCCTCGTATCGTTCAGGCTGTCCCGGTTTTTTATGTCCTTTCGGCGCTCCTCAAAACGCAGTGTTCGGTTTCTAAACGCTGTTTTTATTTTGGTGAACGGAAATAAGACAAAAATACGCAATACTCTTTCACACCAGTGCAATGCAATATAGACTTCGATTTCAAGCAAGCTGCTTTCCGCCATGCTTCCATGTCATCGTCCAAGCCGCGAATGTTAGTGAACAGTGATTAAACAATTTAAATGTCAATTGACATGCACTATAAATCTGGCACACTCTCTTAGAGGCAGCATGTTAGTGCACAAAAATTCCCTTAGCATCTCGCCTTCAGATCGCGTGGAAGGAAAAAGAAAATATCCCGGGTATGATTTGTGCAGAAGGTTAGATTCAATGGTCGCCTATTATTTCTACAAACTCCCTAACATATTCACTACCATATACCCTGGAGTCCTTTCTCCAGGAAGCGAGGTTTTTGATGGAAATTCGTTGCTCGGCCGCTATTCTTTGTAGTGGCGCCGGGAAGAAAAAAAAAAGATAGAGGGAGGAGAGGGAGAGGGCAACAATTTTCGCAGTGTGATTTTTTTATTATTTTTTTGCGATTGCGGCATTTTCTTGTGTTTAGGTATGTTTTTGCTTAGGGTGCTACAATATGGTGTAAACAATTGTATGCACTTCCCACAAATATTTCATCGTCAACGACAGTTGTAAAGTATTACGCACTGCCTCGGGTGCTTTGACCTTACGCACTAGAGCGTCACAGGAGCGAGTTTTTCCGTAAAATAAATACGAGGACCTATTTCTCCCTTTCAATCGATCACTTCTGTGGCATCACGACGAACATACTTTCACCATGAAATCATAACAAATATTGATTGATGATGAAATCGATTGAGTCCCAACAGTAGAGCCACATTATTTAGGTTGCGAATAAACGGGGCGTCGTTCATGGGATGTGTTTACTTCCACGTTCGAATGTGTTAAGAATGAGTATCCAAAAAGGCCTGTATGCAGGCTGCTTCCTGGAGTGGCCTGATGTCTCCCTAATTCGGGAAAGGGGGAAAAAAGAGTGGTTGTTGTGGGAAGGTGACAATATTTATTCTCACTCATGAGAGTCGCCGGTCATTAAAAAGTCGTCTCGCTCATAACGGGAAAGCCTGTGGGGCCACATTTATAGTAACTATGAGTAAAATGTGGTATACAGCTAGGTTACTAAGAAGTTTTGATAGTGCAAACAATGGGGCGTTGTGGAGACGGGAGAAGCAAAAACCTCTCTTATGACTGCGCCGTCTTCATTAGAAGCCAGAATTTCGGTTCGCTTCCTCCACCCTCCTAACGCCAATCTTGTCCAATATTGGATAAATCCAGTAGAGCGTTGATCGCGCAAGCCGGCGCCAATATTTAAAGGCCTTTATCAACTTATAAAACAGTCATCAAGCAGAAATATGGAAGACTAAATATGCAAAATAGTGCAAAATTGGATGAAAAACATACGAGAGGAGATATATGTTTCGAACAGTAGTGAAGGGGTTAGGGAAATCAAACTGATTTATGTTTCGGAAAGAAATGGATTATCGATGATCTGAACCCTTTATTGCGCAAGCCAATCCTTGTGAAGACACCGGAATCGTTCCAGCAGCCGTGCAATGCCAAAGGGCGGCTGCTGGAATGACACCAGCATATCACGGCCTCTCCATTTCCACCGACTGAGCGGCCTCGGGCCTGCAATGCAGCTCATGAAAAAAAAAAAAAAATCCTTCGGTCGCTCTGACTTTCTCAGTTCCATGGATTGAGCGTGCCCGCGTCAACGAGGGGAAGACACCTGGAAGTCTGAAGGTCGTTGTCGCGCTCGCAGCTAGCCGCTGATTTTTTTCCTTTTTGAGGATTATAACCTAGAGGAAAAGCCGACACGAAAGAAGCCCCTGCCATCACGTGACTTTTGGGAGAGGGTGAGAAGAGGAGGGGCGCGAGGAGCATTTTCCTACCTTGCGGAAAATGGTTCCCTAGGTCGGTCTTTAAAGGGGCGCTCAAGGAGATTTCGATGGCCTATTTATAGCCGTAACTCATTCTATGTATTCTAAGCATCCCAAAAATTTAAAGCTACAATCATGCGCGGCTTATTTCACTATAAAAATCGTGATAAAGATACCAAATCTCAGACGTACAGATGGCGCCACCGAACCCGCCCGAATGTAGGCGAACAATGAATGGCGCTCATCAGAATATCACGAGCGATGGCTGACGAGTGTCTTTTGCCGTTCGACCCCATTCGCCTTAATTTGGTTCAGCCTTATTTACTATCTTTGATCACATTTTTAATAGTGAAATGAGCCACACATGATTGGAAGTTTTGGACTTTTGGGACGCTTGGAGCACATAGGTTGAGTTAGGGAAATAAATAGGCCATCTTGGAATGCTACGGAGTGCCCCTATAATTTATGTCATTTTTTATTTATATATATGTACAATTCAGCATTTGAGTAAAACAAACTAGGAACATAATTGCATATGAAAGTGGAGAGCCCATTTGTGTGGCCTGTATTTCTCTACTTTTTATGCATTTCCTTGACAATGTTACTCACTGCAGATTAATCTGGGACATGGCATCAAGATGCGGGAAGCGGTTTTTAACCATGCTGTGAGCAAGGCTGCTACCCCTGGCCGATTTGTCAGGATGGTTAGCAGGGCACTGTGGGAACCTGCAGAGCTGTTTGACAGGAGCGTGTCGGGGCAAGCCTGCAGGCGTCTCATCAAGGAGGGTGCAGTAGGGAAAAAGCCCCTGACACCCGAAAAAATTGATGCTCTGACAGGTGGGTGCCCTTTTTATTTGCAAACTAGTTTTATTCCTGAGCTATTAAGAAAGAAATTATTTCTGATCAACCTGGAAGGGCACAGGATCTGTTGTGGCTATGCTGTGCTTAGGTGTGCACACAATGTGTGTGTAGTGTGAGCTATAATTTACCACGATTTGTGATATATTTATGAGCCCATTGTTAATTTTGCCTTGTGCAGCACACATGTACAGTAAGAGGCACTATGAGGTGAGACAAGGTGAATGCATGCAAACCAGGAGAAATGCGGTGTGGGGCTCAGTGCATGCTTTGCACACTGGGAGCGAAGCCACGAGGCTTTATCTATTATGTTGCCCACAGCTAGGGGAAAGCAGATTGAATGCAGCAAGGCAGTTGAGTGATAAATTGACTCTGATTAGGAGGCTGAACATGACAGAACATTCTTATTTCAGGGTTGGTTTTTTTATGAATAGCTTGTGGTACACAGCCTGCATACCTTTCATCGCTTTCTTAGCACGTGTGGGCTGAATATTCATTTCAGTGCGTGTTCATGATAGCAGTCATTTATTTTCGCTGATCCTTGGACCTTTTTTTTCACTCAGTTAAAATGACGCTTTATTTATTTATTTATTTGCATACCTACATCACCTGAAGAGGCATTATAGTAGGGAGGGGCACAGGCATAAAATGTGTACACTACAAACACAAGGTGAAACACAATTATTCAAGAAGTAATACACAACGGTAGTTAGGAGTAACATTGGATCTTTTGAAAAAATAGCTCTTACAATGCCGTTTCAACAATGTCAATTGGCATGCTATTCCAATCTTCAATGGACCGTGAGAAAAAAGAGCATTTTAAAACATCAGTTCTGCTGTGAAATTAACAAATTTTTCTTTCTGATACATAAGCTACAGTTTAAATTAAGATAAACGCTTAAAATTTACCGCCTGATGAAAAGTATTCAGAACACTATCTTAGATGTAATGCCAGTCAACTTCATCCTATATCCTGAGCTGTACTGGTGAGTGCAACGGACCCTTTCATCTCCCCTGTACTGATGCTCATATGAAAGTTTGTGGGCCCATTTCATAGAGATTTAGATGGGATTTGATCGTACCATTTGATGTGTGGTCTTCTTAAATGATCGGATAGGTGACGTGATTGGTCCGAGTCGTTTTGGAGCACCAAAAGGGGTTTTGGAGCATAAGCACACACTTCTTTTTTTTATTTGCACCACCGTAATTATTTTATTAAGACTAATGTGTTTGCCTGTCCAACTAAAAGGCAATGTCTACCTTGCCGTCTCAGTTATATGTGGACACTTGTTAGAATCGATTGCTCGACAGGAGCGATTCCTCAAACACAGAACTACAGAATGTCTCAAATAGCTGCCAGGCTATTTAAAGCAACCTCAAAAGTCGGTTTCTTAACCTATCACGCTACGATTTTGCGCAGCCCACAGGTGGTGCATTTTTTCTAGAAAATTTGCAAAGAGCGAACTTGTCTGAGGAAAAAGTAAAAACAAAAAAGGCTAACTTCTATGGAAACGCAGCGAAGCCATCGGTCTTTGAACAATATCCCTTCCAAAAAAAACGGTTAAAAAATAAACCGGAATGAATCCGGAATTTCAATCCGTCATATGGGCCCCGGATTTCCGGTTTGCCGGTTTCCGGATCCAATTTTCCGGATCCCGACAAACCGGATTTCCGGTTTGCTGGGATCCGGAATTTCAATCCGTCATATGAGCCCCGGTTTGCCGGTTTCTAGAAATCCCGCAAACCGGATTTCTAGAAACCATTAAATGAACCGGAAATAACCAGTCCGGAAACCAACCGCAATTGGTTGAAGCAGAAGCTGAACTGTATTTGGCCAATCCGTAGATCTTCACCGGAGTGGGTCTAACCGTATATTAAACCGTATCAGACAACACTGGAAAATAATAGAAATAGTTTATTAGAGTGACATACCTACTTACGAATATCCACAAATATCCAATTTACTGCTATCCCACACCGCCAAACGTGTATTTACGTAGATATATCTACAGAATATGCCACAGGCCAATCTTTATTGGCCTGGTTCGGAATTTGTCATTCCGACAAATATGTATGCTACTAAGGTAGAATTCAGGAAATCACTAGTTAGAAAACATTTTAACATATCATTCGACGTTGGAAAGTCGCAGCCCTTTGGTGGGATTGGTTGTCAAGGGAGCAGACAGGGAATATGGTTTGCAAAAAAGCTTTATACATAAAAGCGCCAAACTCCAAACTAGCACTTTCCCCATAAAAAAAAATGATAAGAAACAAAACTGTAATATCACACGGACAACCATTAAAATTAAAAATGTAACAGCACACTGACACCTATTAAAATAAAACAAACGGGAGGCGACAATTAAGCTGTAAACTACACGAAAGTTCCAAAGTCATTGATTCTCACTCACATAGTCACAGTCCTGATTCACCTCTCTGGTCGAGCACAGCAGTTTTGACATGGGCTTGCTTGCTAGCCTCGTCGTTGAAGTCCTTCCTTGCACCGTGCGATGTTCAAAGTCCCCCAGTCGCTCCTCGCTGGCCTTGTTTTTACGTTTGGTTCCCAAATCATCCCTTGTGACCATGTACATTGCACACACACACTCACAGACACAATTGTTCGCCGGAGGCAATACAAGATGAAAAGGTCATTACTGCTCCTTGAACACGACGAGGTCACCTCTGTTTCCCAGACTAGAAAATGAAAAGGGCATCATATCTTTAACTAAACCCTTGAAAAAGGAAAAATATTACCACATAAGTAACACAAACAAAAACACGAAGGACTAAATCATGAGAAAAAATGAAATAATGAACACACAAGTAAAAAGAATAAGCACACGAAGGACTTACACAGACAGCCAGATTTGGTGAATTAACAAGAATGTTTAATTCGGGTCAAAAATATTCCTGCTGCACTAAAGATCACCAATATGGTGTGTAAACTAGGCGACCTTGAGCAAAGCAGGAATATTTGTGATCATAATCAAATGTCATTGCGAACTCAAAAAGCGTGGCTGCCTGCGTCAGTCTTTCGTATTACTATTCTTCTGAATTCTGTGTTCATTATTGTGGCTGCTCAGGACCAGGCGGAACTTGGTGGTGCTTTTTTGCATTCTGACCTTACTTCGGAAAGCTTCGTACCCATAGAAAGAAGCACTAGGTTCTCTACATAATCCCAACCCTTCTCCTTGGAGATACCATCCCTGTATGCTGTAATTGGAACAAAAAAGACAATAATCAGCACGCATAAACATTATTACCTACATTGTTTTGTAATAAGTTTTCTAAATAGGCTCCTGGCCCAGGACCAAAACAACACGACTTTTTTGTGTGGGATGTATAGTTTTGGCACAAACGATTTGGCCCGCATTTCGCTGAATATACCCTGTATAACCTTAAAATGCACCATTAAAATTTCGGTGCACTTTACACCACTATTGTGCTTCCTATGTGCATGACATTTAAAAGCCAAATCCGCGAACACTTCACAATAATTTATGTTTATTAAGCCGTGTGCTTTATGTGGGGCCTTTTAGTTCAAAGCATCCAAAGTGCGCATCCGTCTGCGTTCGCACAGTATACAGAAGAGGGGAGAATGCGGCCGGACAACTGCTTTCACTCCTTGCAGCATATAGCTCAAGGATTCTCTAAAGTTTGTTTATAGAGGGCATTTCACCACGGAGAACGTACAAAGACAAGCTTGAAGGTCGCACAGGCAGTCTAAAAAACCGATTACATCGCGTGTTTTTTTTTCGCGCTATAAAACGGTGTGTAACTATAATCATAGCATCGATGGGACTACACAAGATTGCATTAAAGTTTCCAATTGGGTGTGTTTTATACCACACAGCCACAGTGTGTACACAAGTCAACTAGCTCTACAGATACCGCTCAGCGCACCACTGCTAGGCTGAATCAGATAAGTGTCGCACTTGCCGAGCTTGAAGTACAGTCGTGATCTATACGAAGGTGAATAAGCAATCGTCGACTGCCCAGTACTGGGAGCATCATGCAGCAGCTGACTTGCTCTCCTTTTCAAATGCCTTGCCAATTAAGTGTGGTAAGTCGTCTGATAAGGAGAGAACGTCACCACGGACAGCACTGAGCAGTTGATACTCACCTGTTTACCTTCATTTAAATCAAGTCTCTACCTGGCCGAAGTAGCCAGTGTGTGCACAGCACAAACGGCTGTATTGAAATCTCAAGAAGATGAAAGTTCAGAACAGGCTTGGTAAGGTTTCACATTGCAAGTATGCCCATGCAAATTTCACTTTCTAAAACATAAAAATGCATTTCAAATTGTCACCAGGGCCGGTTTGCTCATCTTGCGGCCGCGGCTGCGGCTGCGGCCAAGAGGGATTTTTCTGCCACGTGACCAGCTCCTTGGGGACAACGAAGTACCTAGCGTCCCTGCCTAATGGCGGAGAAATCCGTATCGCTTCAAGCACAAAAGCCTAATTTCGCTCGCAGAAACTGACTGCAGGAACTTTCAACTGGAGTCCAATTGACCGCCCCTTTATACTGTAGGAGCGGCAGGTAAAGTTCCGGCCAGGGAGGGTAAATGTGAGCCAAAATAAAGAAAAACCCACGGAAGATAAAAGCGGTTGCAGTATGTTTATATACCTCCGCCAGCGCCGGCGTCTCGCGCCTTCTGTTGTGGTCGAGAGGTTAGAGCGTCGGCACTTATCGTGGCGTGAAAGTCCCGGGTTCAAATCACGCCAGAAACTCTCTCTTTTTTTTGTATTTGACTGCACTCCCACTAAGAATGTAGACAAGGCCCTATGAGCTCTATAAGATCATTGGGCGGGTAGTTTTGACTCACCAGTTCGTTGTTCATGACCTCGGAAGAGCGCATACATGTCTCTGGCTTTCTTTACCAATTTCCGCCACGCCTCCTGCATCTGCCGCACACTCCGCGGAAAGTTGACAATATCTTCCCATGCCCGTCTCTTCGTTCACCAGGTAACTGTGCTGCTGAATTTCTCTAGAATTTGTTGTTTCTGTTTTCCAACTGCTCTAATTAATTCCATTTGTTGATCCAAAGTAATGTTAGGTGTTTGCATTAGAGAGATGGTTTGCGATGTTGACCCCTGATTCATTTTTGAATTCGGTTGCGATCGTCTGCGATTTTAACTAAAATTCAACAAGTAATGTGTTAAATATTACAAAACAATTGCCACAGCAAAATGTAAAGAGTAAAAATAAACAGGGGTGGAACGCATGAAATGTACTTGGGAGCAGCCACGGGAGCAGCTCAAACAGCTGTTTTGGAGCAGGTTGGGAGCAGCTAAAACTACGTTCTGGAGCAGTCGAGGAGCAGGTCAGATCAGTTTTCATTGCACTTCAGCTTGTGTCTTAGACAAGCACGGGAGCAATTTCAATCGTGCTTAGCAGCACAGATGAACATGAGTGGTTAGGGATCTAGGTAGATGGGAACAGTGTAACAGATGCGAAAACTTGTAACTTTCATCAAAAAGCAAGTACCATATGTTTCTGAATAAAGTGTCCTTGATAATTTCTGAGTGGCTTTCAGCTGCTCAAAATGCAAACCAGCACTGCTTATCGCACAACCCACACGTGCTCGACATAGTAATTATATGTGCGAACCACGTGACGTGCGTAAGCAACGGACGTGCAGTTGCACGGAGGAACAGGGCAACAAATTTCGAGTTTATCCTATTGCGCAACTCGATATCGAAGCAGCAGACTACGATTAACGAAGTGATCGTATTTGAAGCGATAAGCAGGAACAAGGTTAAAGTACGCCGAGCAGATCTACCGCTCGCATACGAGCTGCTGGCCGGCAAGGTGTCGGATCGGACCGCGTTACAGTTCTGTCAAATCACGATTTATCTTGCGAGAATGCGGTTCCAACTTTTAACGATGAAGTACTAAAAGGGATATTCTGCTCATTTGTTTTCAGCTGGCTGACATCTGGATTCCGGGCCGCAGAGCCTCAGGCAATCTGACACTTAACGACTCGACCTTACGTCGGCCGACTTGCTTAACCGCTTAGGGTTGAAGAATAACAATCCAGTCGCAGGTGGTATTGGCGACGTGCTCGATCGAAAGCGTCGCTGTGGTCGGCCTTCCACGATTGGCCGAATACTGACTATGACGTCAGCAAAGGATTTCTCATCAACGGAAATAAGAGGAATGGAAGAACTTCAATTTCGACGGTGTTCGTAGTGTTGCTTTAAGAGCGCAATGATTTCAAGCTTCCACCATGCTCCTTACAAACACCATCGAACTTGTTGTTCGCAAGGTAATGACGTCACGAAAGGTAACCATATGAGGGCGCCACTAAAACATCTCGCCGCTAATAGCGCTTAGAATCCCAGTTTTTTCGCGCGCTTCCGACTCGGGATACACAAGGAGAATAAACAGAACAAAGGATTGCAAGGCCGACCAGGCTAAATGCGCTCATTACTGCAAATCGAGTCGATAAAAACCGAAACCAAGACAAAATAAAAAGATTTTGGCGCACGTTTTGCGATTTGGCCCATAATGGCGCGAGGTATTGGCTGTGGCGCAGTTTCTGCAACATGGCGCAGACACATGCGTCTGGCGCAAAATGGCGCAAATGGCGCGGCCGTTCCAGCCCTGAACCCGTATAATGGGCCGATCACCCTGTTCCACCATATCCTCAATGACCCAGGCTTCTTACACGATCGCGAGGATTGTTCTGCACTGTGGAGTGGTAGCCAGGCTGCCAGAAAGGCATGGGACATGGTCAGCATACTCCCGTTCCTCGCTAAATCTAGGCAGGGCATTAACGGCTGTTGGCAGTCCGCATTTCAACGGGGGCACTCGGTAAGATGAAACAGGTGCGATGAGAGCGATCGCAGACGTTTTCGTGCAGTGCTGAGATGCACTACCCTGTCAACGAGGTAATCGAAACCGAAACCATGCCATTCCCCTCCATGGCCAAATAGGCCCCGTAATGCAATGCGGGACCACATGCCTCAAACTATGTGCCGTGGCAAAGCGAAATAATTCAATCGAATACATGTGAACGATGAGAAGAATTGCGGAACTCCGAGTGCTGTCAGTGTTTCCATGTCGGTTCAAACAACAATGGTCCGTTCATATTTCATATTTTTGTAAAATATATGTGAAAGCCACGTTACTGGGAGGAGCATTCAGCTATATGTGAATGCTGAAGCGAATTTCTTCTGGAGATAGATAATTTCGAAGCTTAGGGCATGGAGATTGCCAAGGTATCACTATAGTACTTTGCACGGTCGTCAATTTCGCACTGAAGCGTGCTTGTAGTCATAAATGTTTATATTTATTTCATGAAAGGATTACAGCACGCACACTGAAGTCGCCGACCGATTTTCGGACTTCGCAGAGACCGAAAAAACGTTGAATAATAGAGAAGTCCGAAAAATCGGCAGATTACTTGACTTCACATTACGTTAAGCGGGGCTTAAAAGAGCCGTCAATAGTGGCTGCTTCATGTTACGCCTCCACTTGCGTTCGGCTACTTTATGTTACCATGAGAATTTCTGCCTTCTTTTCTGGTGTTATGATCGAGCACTTTCGCTGCTTCTTAGCGACATTTCGCTGTGGCGGAAGAACAAATGGGGCCATGACGTCCAAGTCAGCGTAGTCCAAAAACACGATTTCAGAGACGAGATGAGAGGCGCAAGTCCACGAATGCAGAATGGCGAATGAACAAAGCAAAATGGTAACGATGATGATGATAATGACACAGAGCTAATTAAAAAAAATGTTATGGCAGATTGCAAGCCATTCTGTCGTATATGAAATGTTCTAGCACCACAAAAACGTTTAGCGATAGCTGCACCTCGTGCTGCATAGATATGCGATCAGTGTCACGTAATGTAAATTTCCCGCTAAATTGGCCGAGAAGCTAAGCTCAATATAGGTCACGTGATTTAATTTCCCGGCTAAATTTAGCGGGGAAACTGATTTTGTGTGTATGTCACACGACGCAAGTTTTCCGCTAAACCTAGCAGGGAGACGTAATTTGTGTATGTCACGTAACATAAATTTTACTGCTGAATCTGGCGGGGGAAATTGAATTGGCACTGAGGTCATGTGACGTCTATTTTCCCGCTAAATCTGGCAGGGAAACTGAACGGATGTACACAAGTCACGCGAGATTGAGTCACATGACGTCAATTTTTCCGCTAAATATAGTGGGGAAACTGAATTTATGCATAGGTCACATGATACGAAATCATGCAATGTCATTTTCTCCCTAAATTTAGCGGGAAAACTGAACTGGCGTTGAGATCACGTGACGTCAATTTTCCCATTAAATGTAGAGGGGAAACTGAATTTGTGTGGAAGTCACATGACCTGAAGTCGTGACGTCATTTTTCCCGCTAAATTTAGCGGGAAACTGAATTGGTGTTGAGGTCACGTGACATCAATTTTCCAGCTAAATCTAGCGGAAAAAACCGAATCCCGCTTCACGAAATCCGGAACCAACGAATATTTCACATTTAAAAAAGAGCTGAAAAATAAAAAATGTTTACGATTCCCTGTAATGCCGAAGTAGAGCACAGCTGTTGAGGAGGAGGAGGAGGGTACAAAAAGGAGAGTATGCCTTTTCTCATCTGCACCCTTCCCTCCTCCCCTACTGCTCCCCTCCCATTTAGTGGGAAATTTTCGCTAAATTTACCGCAATCTTGGCGGAAAAAAATTTTCCGCTTAATTTAGCGGGGAAACTTTTCCTGCAAAATTTTGCGGGAACTTTTTTTGCTAAATTTACCGGGAAATTTTTCTGCCAAATTTACCGGGGAAATTTTTCTGCCAAATTTACCGGGGAAATTTTTCTGCTAAATTTAGAGGGGAATTATTTCCACTGCATTTAGCGAGAATTTTTTTTTTTAGATATTGACGTGCTATTTGGGTACATTTAGAGATATCAGCAGTTTCTGCATTAATAACAAAATTACATAATGCCTGCATCTTTTTTTATTTTTATATATATGTTTATAAATTCACTCTTATGTTTTACACCATTTTAACGAAGTAGTTTGTTGGTAAACAATTTGAGAAGGTGATCTAAACCGTGTTTACTTGACATGTTTCATATCTTTTTTTTGCATATCAATTGTAATTTTTATATTCTGTGTACATGCTGTAAATCTGTCATAAAATAAATTAAAAATTATTACAGTGATGTGATTGGCCTTAGCCGTTTTGTTCAATTTCGCTCCGAGAAGTAAGAACAAACAATTGTGAGAATGACGTAGACATGCCTCTGGCGTAGTGGCTCAATGTTGGCTGCTCCGACTCCGTGGCATTGACCGCGTTGATGATGCGCCTCCCGTCGCACACTACAGTTGGCGGATCTCGGCAACTTCCAATTCCTTTGAAAGTTTGCTGGCCAGTTTATAATATATAGACTGATTGGATCGTAATATTTTACTATATGATACTGAGAGGACTACATAGTTTTCTAAATATCAAAAATGAAGCGGAGTTTCCCTTTAAAAGACACATGCTAAGGAAAAATAGATTTTTTTAAACAGCCTAATTGGGAAAAGGAGGTCATAAAATGAATTTACAACAACAAAAAATAAAAAATTTTAGAGCTATTCACGGCGCTATACGAATTTGTAGTTGGAACCCACGGGCGCTGCGGAAAAATGGCCGCTATTTGTCGCGTGATCGGCCGCTATTTGTCACGTGAACTTGCGCTCTTTCGGAAGCTTCCTATGGTCTCTAAAAGTTACTTATTCATCTTTGTTTCAACTGCAACAAAAACCGAAGATTAATAAGTAACTTTCAGAGCCCAAAGTAAGCTCCTGAAAAGCGCAAGCAGACCTGATAGACCTGTGCGCCGGTCAGATAACGGCGGCGGTGCCACGGAGCAGACAAACTTGCGCGGCGGCGACGGGGTGGAGAAACGCGTTGAAACGGCGGCGCACACGCTCAGCGTGGGCGGCGGTTGCGACTATGAGGCGGGGCAGCGGCGCTGCGCGACGCGCACAGGTCTCCACGTGACCAACACGGGTCCCGCGGGCGCCAACTGCAAATTTGTTTTGCTCTGAATATAGCTCTAAAATTTTTTTTTCGTTGCAAATTCGTTTTAACGTTCTTTTTCAATCTGATTGTTTAAAAAAAATGTTTTTTTTTCTTGCATGTGTTCTTCAAGGGTGTGAAAGGTACAATTAGACTGTAGATGTGTTCTCAAAAGTTGCATTTCAACTCCATTAATTTCGCGACAGTCTGGAGACCCCTAAGGGCAATGGCAAGTATGTTACTGCACACAGCTTGGAGCAAGTTAAAGCTGGCACTGTAAAAAGTGACCCTGGGTTCGATCCCCACCTTTAATGGCCAAGTATGTTACTGCACACAGCTTGGAGCAAGTAAAGCTGGCACTGTAAAAAGTGACCCTGGGTTCGATCCCCCACCTGTACTGGACGTGGTAGCATAACACTACTGCTCAATGCATGTTCAGGGGTGGAACTCATGAAATGTACTTGGAAGCAGCCACAGGAGCAGATGAAACAGCTGTTTTGGAGCAGTTTGGGAGCAGCTAAAACCACATTCTGGAGCAGGCCAGGAGCAGCTAGATCAATTTTCATTGCACTTCAGCTGTGCCTTAGACAAGCACGGGAGCAATTTCAAATTGGGCTCAGCAGCACAGCAGAACATGAGTGGTTAGGGGCTAGGTAGATGGCAATAAGAGTGTAGCAGATGCGAAGACTTGTAACTTTGTGAGCCTTAATGAGAACCAAAACGAAAGTACCATATGTTTCTGGAGATAGTGTCCTTGATATTTTCTAAGTGCTTCAGCTGCTCAAAATGCAAACCAGCACTGCTTAACGCACAACCCACACGTGCTCGACATAGTATAGTCGACTCCGATAATTCGAAGTCGCTTATTGGAAGTGAAGTGAAGGAACCATCAGTTATGCATGCAATCGTGGAAAACAAATGCTCAGTAATTGGAAGCAAAAAGTCTAAAATATCGGATAATTAGAAGTTTATTTTCAATCGAAAGCCTCGAGGCAACCGTAATATTTGATAAATTTGCAAGTTTTAAAAGTGCAAAACAGCTTTGTGTACCGCATTGGTATCGTCAGCATCACAGCCGACCACAGCACCACACAGCTCATGAAGTGGCAAGTTTAAACAGTCAAGA
>JABSTQ010003250.1:0-32435 GCA_013358835.2 Ixodes persulcatus
CCGTAATGTCTTCGTCGGGTCGTCGTGGGCTTGCTGTCGGACTTGCGCTCCGGGCCCTTGGAGGGGTACGCTCCAGGGGCATGCAGTAATACCCCGCACCTCCACCAAAAATGTCACGAACGACAGTTGATGAAGCAATAATAACTGAAGAAACTAAACGTTTAATGGGGCGAACTTGTGCCCAAAAAAATAAGAAAAGGAAAAACGATAACAGAAGAGAACAGAGCGTCGCGGGCGTCGAGGTCGGCGTGAGAGCAGAGTCGGACGCTGGGGCGAAAACTGACTCCGGTTCGCCACGCGGAGCCCCTTATGTACATGCGTAAGCTTCTGGAATAATCAGCGTAGAATGTTCGACGCGTAGAGCATTCAGACCTCGAACACGCAACAGGATTCTCGAATTTACCAGAAAACTAGATTGCAGGGATAACAAAAGATGCGTCGCTCCCAGGGATCGAACCCTGGCTTTTCGCGTGGGAGGCATGCACGATAACCGTTAGGCCACGCGCGCGCTGCCTCCTTGGCCAGCTGCGCGCGCGGCAATATTTCAATTGGAGAGTTGTAGCCCGTTGTATTTTATAAACCAAATAAATTCAGATACAAAAACAAAAAAAATCTGCACATGGCAAATTACTAAAATTCGCCCCCGTGATAAATTGAATATGCTTTCCTCGTTAAAAGGACCTTTTTAACAACATTTGTTAAAAAGATAGCTTTTAACAAATGTTGTTTGTTGCCACACATAGCCGACAATGATAGTGTAGGACATTTACTTCGTTCCAACAGACTCACAAAGCCAAAAAAAAAATGGTCTGAACTTTAAATAAGGTCATGCCACATATCTATGCTCAATAACATTATTTACCAATGACTGTGCTTTTTATTGAATAACTTCGAATGATTCCGATTCGAAACAATTACAGCATGATCTGAATTCTATAACTAAATGGTGTGAGCTGTGGTAAATGGAACTAAATATTAATAAATGTAAATTATTGTGTGTGGTTCGTAGCCCTGCCTTTAGTACTGCTTATAATCTTAATAACACGGCGTTACAGCTTGTAGACTCATACAAATATCTGGGCATGGTTCTAACATCTGATCTCTCCTGGGACGAGCATGTTACGTACATGGTTAATAACGCCAACTGCATGCTTGGTTGTCTCAAACGTAACTCATTTTTAGCTCCTTCATCGTTAAAGCCTTCTCTTTATAAAATATTGGTGCATACAAAACTTTAATATGCAGCCTCCATCTGGAATCCCGATACTATTTACCTTAGAGACTCACTTGAATCCGTCCAGAACAAATTCATACGTTTCATATTGGCTAACTATAACCACACCACGGTCCACCGGTATAACATCAATGAAAGACACCCTACATCTTCCCAGGCTCGCACATCGCCGCAGAGTTTCAAGCCTTAATCTCTTTCACAAGATCTTTCATCATAACTCTCCCAAGCAAAAATTCCGATAGAGATTTGTATCGGACCAATACAGATTTCTATCGGTCCGATAGGAATTTCTATTGGTCCCATAGGAATCTGTATTGGTCCCATAGGAGTCTGTATCAGTCCCATAGGAATCTCTATTGGTCCCATAGGAATGTGTATCGGTCCCATAGGAATGTGTATCTGGATGAGCATCGTACCGGCGTGCGGTCGTGTATCACTACTGCGTGGTGCACGTTAAAGACCCCAGGCTAGCGGTTGTACCGCACTGGCTAAATTGCTCATCTACAGCTGAGACACCAGACGCCCACTGAGGCAGACTAACTTCCGGCTGTATAAACATACACACAACAATTTTGTTTTTGTATCGGTCCCATAGAAAGTTTTATTGGTCCCAAAGGAATGTGCATCGGTCCCATAGGAGTGTGTATCGGTCCCATAGGAATGCCTATTGGGCCTATAGAAATTTTATCGGTCCAATAGGCATTTCTATTGGTCCCATAGGAACTTAGACTGCTCTCATAGGGACTTTATCGGACCATTAGGAATCTTTATCAGTCAAACAAAAAGTTTTGTTGGCCAAATAGGATTGCTTCCTTGACTAGTGGAAACCTCGAATCATTCAATAGGAATGTCTAAACCAATTGTGCATGTCTTTTTGAGCAATAGGAATCAATTAGACATAACGTCGAAAGTGCAACGTCACTGCACACATCACCATTATCTGTGGGTGCGTTTTCGTCTTCTAATCCTGCAGACGCATAAAAGTGTGCCATGACGTTCGGCACTGTGCAGGGATTCCACAACTGCCAACAGAGGGCAGTCTTTCGAAAGGGGTCTGCTGGATTAGGTTCACCGGATTATACACTACTCATCTTCTTAATTCGCCAATTATGTTAAACCAACCTCCCGTCGGAGACTTGACTTGGTGTGAGGATTCCTCGGTGGGAAGGCTTGATAAAACAAAGGGCGCCATTAGAAAGGGGAGGGAAAATACAGCAACGGTTACGAGGGATTTTAGTATACTTCGAAACGTCATCAGATTACTCTCGTGCGCACTTCTTAATAAATGTATTTAAATTATTACAAAATTACTACAAAATGTAACCGATTAGATGTAATTTGATTGGTTCTAATGAGTATCCTACAACTATGCCGCGGAGCGAAAATAAGTGGCCAGGAGTTCCCACGTACTGCTTATCTTATATGCTTTCAGTAACCAGGTGTAACAAGAAAGGGTTACCAAAGTTTCGTTGGCGACATTAATTTACAACTCATGCGAAGCGAACGCCGGTGTGCCCAGACCCTTTCTTTTGATGTTACGGGCAAGAAATATGCGGCATAATTTCATTAAACTGTAGAAATGAAAAAAAAGAAAGAAAAAAGTTGAGCACGAAAAAAAGATGAGCGAGTTTTTACACGACGACAAGACACCAGATGGGCTGCCGAGGTAAAACGGCGGATAATGCTTCAAATCCGATGAAGAGGCGTAATGGTCTATGAACGGTGGTTAAGTTGCTTGGCTGCCCCAACGAAGGAGTGGGGGACTTGCCGATACAGCCATTCAGTATTTCGCGGCAGTAAACGTACGCCCCGCTCGCAAAACCTGCTCCATCAATATGTCCTGGCTCGTGTCAGAGTTCACATCTGGTAAACACGTGGTCTACATCCCTTCAGCGTAATAACACCTGTGAGAGAACAGCCTCGGGCCATGGAGCGTTTAAAAAACTACACTCGCATACTTCATCCGCTAACGAACACTTTACTCCTACGCGATAACAAAAAAAAAAAAAAAAAAAAATGACGCTGCGCAGTGCCGAGAAAATAATCAATAATCTCTCGGCAATACTGGAATCGGGTAAACACAGAACGTGTACACGTGATACGTGTGTAAGCACGCAGCGCTCAAGCATGACTCTGCGCCAAGTTTATTCCATAGATTCTGCATGCGGGCACTGTCTTTGCAGTCTAGGATTCGATAAGTGCGTAGTCTCGGTGAGCACCTCTGATAAATCGGCGAGGACAGCAAAACGGCGACACTTTTGAAGCTTGGAGACTCCAAATGCTCAGTTGAGCTGTGCGGAATCTGACGTCAGCGAGGGACACTTTACCTCGTGTGCTCTGATTGGCTCGCGATGAGCGGCAAAAATTGAGTTTCGGACCAATCCAACACCGAAGAAAATATTGTTAGCCTGTAAAACAGCCCACCCTAGGTCCACTTAACGTCATCACACTCGGATGGCATAATTCTCGGCAATTGGTGCCGAGTCCGATGCCGAGCGCGTCATTCGACAAGTTGATTGGACGCGAGACGCAGCCGAACCCTGACGCAGCGCTCGTATCCAATCAGCGTCTTTCCTCAATCTCGCCGTGGTGATGTCGAAATGTTAGTGCACGGGCTTCGGTTATTCTAGGCGGTGTTGACCGATCTTCTTCGCCGCCCGATATTTCGCCGACTTTGATGGCAGCCGTCAAAATCCGCGCGTGTTCGCTCTCCACAGGGTTTTTCATTGCCTCCAATTTGCTTGAAATTCAGCTAAACTAAGCAACAAACATCGCTAAAATAGTATCCCAAATATTAGGTCAAAATATTGTTTTTTCGCGAAGTTATTGAATTTACAGTTTTGGTCCTCACCCGGTTTTTTAAACTGAAAGTCTCTACTGGCAACAACAAAAAAGTGACGTCAGTGGAAGGCAGGGGTTCACTTTTTGGACTGTAGAAGTTGTTCCCAACTGACTCGAAGCAGTTTCATGGAGTCAAATGAATGATTTGGAAGCTCGCTCCAGTATCTGCGCTCCAGCACGGAACAAATGATTGGCATATTCAATTTTTAGACTGCTTGCTCGACTGGCAAGCCTGCCTGCCACTGACGCCACGGCATTGAAAAGTGCGCGTATATTTGAATGTTGGTTTTTGCATCATTTTCATTTGCCGATTTCACAATGCCTAATATCAATTTCGCGATACTAAATAGCATACCGAAAAGGCTAAAGAGTATGAAAATATGGTTAGTTGAGGTAGCTCAAGTTAAGCCGGTAGATTACTCTTGAAATGGAATCCACATAAGTTACTTAGTGTATACACCAAGTTTCGCGATTTTTAGAGCTCTAGTACAGCGGTTCTCAGCCAGTGATGTTTCGCGGACCCCTTGTGGATCGGCGGAGATGATGGAGGACCCCGTTCGTGGTGAGGGGAAGGGAAAGGTATAGGTTAATTATTATAATAATCTAATAAGTGGATATAACTAAGGGCTAGTGTGAAGTAGACTTTTCCCATTGATATACACGCGAGAAAACTCACCCGAAGATTGGAATGTTTCGTCTCCATCGGATAAAAGACAACTTTTATTGCCAAACTTGACTGGTGAGGCAGGGCTTCGCGGACCCCTAGAATACCTTCGCGGACCCCCATTTGAGAACCGCTGCTCTAGTAGTTGCAATAATCAGTTTACGTATGCTGACCACTTTCGCCCGGCGACCAGGCAACACTGCTCGAGTTAGTCACACCAAAGCCCCATGGTGCCCATGAGCCACGTGATCATCATATTTAGTTGAACGCTCTCTGATTCTAGGCGCCCCAAAACTCGCCCAAGCTCGCCTCGCCACAATACAAACGCACACTTATACGCTACTCGGCTACTCTCGTCCCCTAGCCCAAATTTGATCTTCCACCGTGCATGTCGCGAGCCAGCCGAAGTCAAAATGAGCAGGTTCTGACATCTTTTGATAACCTCACGCTCATCGCTGCTGTGATCAGTGTCGAGGACACCAACGATACGCGAAAAATCCATCCGATCCGACGTCGGATCCGGAAATACAACTGCCTGATCCGAAAAGTGCGGCCGCTTCAAGCGCGAGACACATGCGCGTCAGTATCGTCCGATCCGACGTCCGATCCGACAGTCCGAACGCCGCTCCGGATTGCCGCACGCGACAGTTTGAGACACACGCTTCCGACCTTGCATGCGACACGACGATCCTTTCGGCTCCGCCCAGTTCCGGCATCACCATAATCACTGTGCGCTAACTTCGCCACCATGCATGAGCGCTTCAGTGCGTCATCATGACGTTCGCGCTAGCTGTGCTGTGATTGGCTAGACGCATCCGACAATCCGTCCGACGTCCGAAAATATCTGGCGCGTTGGACGCACGTCGGATCGGATGGATTTTTCGCGCATGTGTCTCGCGCTTTAGGCGTCGAATCGACGATCCGGCGCGCGTCCGACGTGCCAGGTAGTTTCGCACGGCGGACGGACTGTCAGAAGCGGCCAGCCAATGACAGCGCAGCTAGCGCGAACGTCGTGATGACGTACTGGGTCTGGCGGGCAGTGTTGCCAGATGGTCCCACCAAAAACCGCCAAACGACTGGGAGGTATAGCCCAAATATAGCCAAAGCCGTAAAAAAGATATAGCCCAAAATAGCCAAGACTAAAAACAATGATTTTTAAGCCTTATATTCACAATTTCTCACACTCATACAATACACGTTACAAACTCTGTTTCAACCCTCAGATGCACCGCCTTTTGTGTACATTATATGAATTGTAAATTAAAAAAAAAACCAAAAAAACAATATATCAGGTCCTTA
Source organism: Ixodes persulcatus (assembly GCA_013358835.2). Taxonomy (NCBI): domain Eukaryota; kingdom Metazoa; phylum Arthropoda; class Arachnida; order Ixodida; family Ixodidae; genus Ixodes; species Ixodes persulcatus. The sequence goes on from JABSTQ010003250.1 coordinate 6,039, forward strand.
CCAATATCCACCCGTCTTTTTCTTTGTGAAGAATATTAGTGTCACCCATTCATGTTCACTCGATTTCTGATTGTGTTGTCCTTTCTTGAGGTGGGCAACGACTGGACGTTAGTCATGTGTTTAGCGGTGAAACTGCAGACTTCTCATTTTTACAAACTTGGGTGCCTAATTATTCTCATAATGGGCACCAAAGCAGCATTTGGAGAGTTCAGTCTACGTCCGGGCAGAGCCATATGCGTCCGGGTTGAAGGCGCGCTACCGGGCTTGTGGTAATAGTGCAGTCTGTTTGGTTTGCTCCACTGCGCTGTAGGGAGACCGCTTGAACTCTGCAAGCATTGCCTCACTGCGCATTGTGAAAACCCCGAAGTTTGTAGAAGTTTGAAGCCTTTCTCTACTCTCGACTAGCCAAAAGAGAAACAAATTTTTTTTTCGGAACTGATTAAAAGTTTGAAAATTAACTAGCCGAACCTCAAAGTTCGGCGTCGAACCTGAGGTTCAACAAAAGTTCGTCGCATTCTTAGAAATAGCCCAAAATAGCCAGATAGCCAACCACGAAATTTCCACGCCAACTAGAAAAAAATTAAGCCCAATTTGGCTATATATAATAGCCCAATCTGGCAACACTGCTGGCGGGACGAACCACAGTTTATCATACAGTTTGCGGGACGAAAGTGGGGCGAACAAGAAAACGGGACGGACGGACCTGGGCTGACCGATTCAAGAAAGATGGCCCCAGCAAAGAATGCACACGCTAGCGAGAACGCGCTCCTAATTTCGCTCGTGCGAGCTGAACCGTCAATCTGCAGGGACCAGAGATCGGTATAGCAAATACGAACGCGGACCTCTGCTGGAGCTCTCCTGGGCGGAGCCGAACTCAGAAATACATTTTAAATAGAGGCAAAAAGTATTTGGAAACAGGAATACATTTTAGGGAGGGCAAAATACAAATACAGAAATACCGATACTACAAGACATTTTTCGAATTTGTTTGAGACGTCATATGAAATGAAGCTTGAAGTTGGAAGTGGAAGTTTTTGATCCCGAAATTACTTTCTCGTAGGCTTGGCACTTTGACTTGAAGGTAGTGGTTTCGGACGAGGAGGAATCTTCAATGGGCCCAAAAAAAACGTTCCATCAAGGACTGACCGCGGTCTTTTTCCTGACATCCCCCCTGACGAGGGATGCGAAAAGACTTCGACCTCTAAATAAATTCTGTCATACGAAATCCCATCAAAGCGTCACCACGACCCTGTCCAATAGGGACGCCCCTGTCAACATTGATCACACGACGTAACGGTGAAATGAGGTTGTGTCATTTGGAATTTTTAAGAATAGTGGACACTTGAAGCATCCAGGAATACATGTCTTATCTTCTGTTACGGTTGAAAAAACGATACGGTGGCATCCCTGCTGTGAAGGTCCTTCCAGCCGACCCTCCGCCACCGACGCATGGATTGCAGTCCTCAAGTTTCGTCTAGCATCATCCAAACAAAGACCTCGTGGATTGCGACCTGATATTGTCGGCACAGTTGCGAGCTCTCCGAGAAACAGCGCGCTCGAGACGAGTCGCAGTTGTACGAAGTCTGGGTCAGCACAGCGAGGCCACGTCTGGCCTCCTTCCTGGGTTTCGGATCACCAGAGCAGCGGGTCACGTTCACGTCAGCTGATGACGTACCTTTGAGCAGTGCAATATTACGGGCGCAGCCGCAGACGCATTCGAATATGTGTTGAACTTCACCGCGTAAGTCATGCTACTTCTAGAGCGCAGCTCTTAGGCGCCCGTTTCCGGCTGGAGCGGCGTCCGCGTCGCCGTCGGCGTAACCGCGCGGTGCATGATGGGTAAATTTTCCCGCTAAATTTATTGAAAAATTTCCCCCGCTAAATTTAGCGGAAAATTTTCCCCGCTAAATTTAGCGGAAAATTTTCCCCGCTAAATTTAGCGGAATATTTTCCCCGCTAAATCTAGCGGAAAATTTTCCCCGCTAAATCTAGCGGAAAATTTTCCCCGCTAAATCTAGCGGAAAATTTTTCCCGCTAAATTTAGCGGAAAATTTTCCCCGCTAAATCTAGCGGAAAATTTTCCCCGCTAAATTTAGCGGAAAATTTTCCCCGCTAAATTTAGCGGAATATTTTCCCCGCTAAATCTAGCGGAAAATTTTCCCCGCTAAATCTAGCGGAAAATTTCCCCCCCCCCCCCCCCTTCCCGAGGTCACGTGAGCCCCCTTGTCACGTGACCCCCCCCCCCCCCCCGTGCCTTCCCCTCCTCCTCAAGAGCTGCGCTCTAACCCGGCGTTACAGGGAGTTGTAAACGGCTTTAATTTTTTCAAGTCAACCACCACCAGGATTGTGCTGCAACGAACTGTGACTCAGCTTTACCAACTGGGTGTACTGTGTACGCTAAGGCAAGAGAGACGGTTAGCAGCTGGCATTGGATGCCAGCAAACAATGACTCCAGAAATCCCTACCTAAGTACCTACAACAGAAAATGCTCCGACTCCACTCCTGGCACGCCACCTGGTTCAACTCCTCACCTACGCAACACTTGTCAGGAGAGAGAAAGAGGACGCAGAGAAAAATAGTTTGGAGAATCGGAAGGAACCTTGGGCAGCATAATAACAATGCCTTAGCATCTCCTCGACCCTGGGGCCCTCAGAAGTAAAAACAAAATGCGTTTGGACTTGTATTTTTTTTTTCAGGGGGGGGGGAGGGGATATTTTTCAAGAAATGTAACGAAATACATTTCATCCTGATTGTATCGCGATACAGAGAAACATTCCAAATGCATTTCAATACAGGAATACAGATACTGGTGAAAAAGATGTATCGCGATACAGAAATACAGATACAAAATGTATTTCTGAAATACTATAGCGACACATTTGTATCGCGATACTGCCCAACCCTGACAACATCAACGAAAGACACCCTACATCTTCCCAGGCTCGCACATCGCCGCAGATTTTCAAGCCTTAATCTCTTTCACAAGATCTTTCAACTCTATAGCTGTGCTCAGAAATCAGCTAATAGATCCTCCATCATTTGTTTCAGCACGTCTTGATCATCATCATAAGGTTGGCATCCCATTTTGTCATTGTAACACATTTAACTCATCATTCATTTCTACAGTATCAAGTGACTGGAATCGCTTACCTACTACATCCCATGCATCAATTGTTGATTCCACTCTTTTTTTCTACTGCACTTAGTGATCATGTGTTTTCTTTTGCTTAATTATTGTTTTTGTGCTTTCACTGTTTAACTAAATGTATTTTTCTCCTAATGTTGTAAACATTTGTATTTTTCTCCTCTGTTTATATCTAAAAAAACACACAAAAAAACACCACTCCCCTCCGTATTGCCTTTGGCCCTGAGGGTAAAATGAATATATAAAAAAATAACAAATACTTGAGCACCATATTTTTTTTTTTTTTGAGCGGATCGGCATGCACATGAACTAAGCCTCTATGTTTGGGGACAACGTTTTGTGGCATTTTCAAAGGGACGAGGAGTGCATGTGTGCAGCTCAAGGTGCACAAGCTTTCAGATGAATTTATGGGTGAAGAGAAAAGCCGTTCCATGCTAGATCGTCATCATGCGGAGGGCTTTGGTAAATGAGTGAAATAACAAAATCACGAGAAAAAGACGAGGGCATATGCTTCCTTATGAAGACAAACATATATGAGCGTTTATAAGCAATGTCTCCAATATCTTTTCCTGAGACTCGTTATATTTATTGTTCACAACTCAGATCATTCAATACAGTCGTTCCAAATGGACGTCTGAACGAATCAGTTTTTTTCCGTCAAGCATCCACATAAACACACACGTGCAATCGCAAAGGACCAAACAGACGGCATAGAAAAACACAGATACAATGCGAAAACAAAAAGGAAACTAAAAACACTTGTTCGGAAGCTCGTTCTTTGGATGAGGGCATAAAAAAAAAAGGAATGCACGAAAAACAAAAGGGGCTTGAGGCGACAAGGGAGGGTCCTAGAGTTCGTCGGTGAACCTGCTTGTGTTGTGGAGGTGCTCTCCATAATCGGTGGCCTCACTTCCGACGAAGAGGTCGTGGTGGTCGACGATCTCGCGGATCGAAAGCTTGCCATCCTTGTCATTGTCGCCGTTCTCGAGTAAGTGGTCTGCCTCCTGCTCTGCTATCTCCCTGCGAGCGAAAAAGCATCCCACCTGTAGTCAGGGCTCCAGACGTAGCATGGACAAAGCCAAACGAAATCCGAAAGAAACTCGCCGGTATTGTGGAGGGATGGATGGATGGATGCTAACACCTGTACCCTTCATATCAGGCGGTAGCTTGCGCCACCTAAACCACAAACTAAAAACCAAAAGCGTGACTCTCTTCTTCTAAGCCAATTCGCTTCCCCTGATGAACAGCCGATGGCAGAGGCCATTTACTATTTACTCCGTTTTCCCAGTTTGCCGTTGGCCTCGGTGAAAGGGGAGGGAACACATAGGTCTCCCCTGCACCTTCGTGTGGACTTGCTTGCTTTCGGCGCCGTGGCCTACGTAATGAGCGTGGTCGGACGCCGATACACTTCGAATAACCTGGTTAAAAAAGTATGCAATTCGGTCAGGACCATGCACGCTTCAATAAAAGCACTAATTTGACAAAAGCGATTTCCTTATAACAAGGGATTACTGTAGTTTGCAGCAAACAACTGTCGCAAGTACAGTCGCCGACCGATTTTTCGGACTCCGATAATTCGGACTTGTTCGATATTTCGGACCTAAAGGCGTAACCGTGACTTACCCCATAGAAATAGTGTATATTCACGACCAATGACAGTTTGAAGTCCGAAAGTTTGATTATTCGGACAAAATCGTCGCGAGCGATCGGCAGAAAACACCATCGAGAAGCGGCCATTTTGAATTCTATGTTGTTGGCTGCAAATGGATTGGCTTGGCTTGGCAGCGCTACTTGAGTACTCTTGAGTTTTACCGCTAGGTGACGCTATGCTAGCCCTTTTCTCCATTTAGCTGCACGTCATCATCATCATCATTATCGTTTTGCTTTGTTTTTCCGTTTCTTCGCGTTGCCAGTCGCCATTTTGCGCTCTTCAATTTGCGCCTCTCATCTTGTTCGGACAACGCTGGCTTGGACGTCATGGCCCCATCTGTTGTTCTGCCACCGCGATGCGTCGTTAAGAAGCGCAGAAAGTACTCGACCATAACGCTAGAAAAGAAGGCAGCGATTCTCAAGCTAACAGAAAGTTGCCGAACGGAAACGGAGGTGTAACCTGAAGCGAGGCACCATTTACGGCTTTTTTAAGCCCACTTGGAAGTAATAAAGGCAAGTTTTTCAATCTGCCGATTTTTCGGACTGCTCTATTATTCGGACGTTTTTTCGGTCCCCGCGAAGTCCGAATAATCGGTCGGTGACTGTATAAACCTTAAAGGACACATGCAAAGAAAAAAAACAGTTTTTTTAAACAGCTTAGATGGAAAAAGGATATTATAAAACGATTTTACAACAAAGAAAAAAAATTTTTAGAGCTATATTTACGGCGCTATACGAATTTGTAGTTGGCGCCCGCTGGAGCCGCCGCTGGTCACGTGGTAGGCCCGCGCGCCGCCGCCCTGCGTCGCCGAGCCGTAAAGCGACGCCGCCGCCGCACGCTGAGCGTTGTGCGAACGCCGCTTCAACGCGTTTCTCCACGCCGCCGTCGCCGCCGCCGCACAAGTTTGTCTGGTTCCGGGCGCCGCCGCCGTCATCTGACCGGCGCACAGGTCGATCACGTCTGCTTGCGCTTTTTCAGGAGTTTCCTTTGGGCTCGAAAAGTTACTTATTCATCTTAGTTTTTTGTTATACTTCAAACAAAGATGAATACGTTACTTTTAGAGGCCATAGGAAGCTTCCGAAAGAGCGCGAGCACCACGTGACAAATATGGGCCCGTCACGTGATAAATAAGGGCCACTTTTCCGTGGCGCCCGTGGGCGCCAACTACAAATTCGATAGCGCCGTAAATATAGCTCTAAAAATTTTTTTTCTTCGTTGTAAAATCGTTTTATGATATCCTTTTTCCATCTAAACTGTTTTAAAAAAATGTTTTTTTTCTTTGCATGTGTCCTTTAAAGGGATACTACAACAAAATTTCGGCGCTCATTTTTTGGTCTATATGTGTTCAAAGGAGCAGTATCACATCGAATATACCAATATCTTGTTAAAAAAGTCTCGAAAAGGAATTTCAAAACGAATTAAACGATTAGCAAAGAGCACCTGGTGGATGTCGCTAACGCCTCGCTTGTAATGCCCGTCTAGGAACCTTGACAGCTAGTGACGGTGAGTGTCTCGCCTCCGGCCACGACGAGAGAAGAGGGGAAGGAGGAACTCCCCTCTTCCCGAGAATGCCTTTTGTGTGTCCCAGAAGTCGCTATTGTCCCCCTACAAGATTATAGAAGATTAACCCGTCACTCAAAATTCGTACAAAAGCAGCCGCTTCGGTGGCTGGAACGACTAGGCCATCCTCTCGACGTCAGCCTCGCCGTTGCTTTGCTCGTCCCGAGACGACCTACGTCACGATTGCGTTGGATGTCACGTGGTCTCCGCTGGGCCTTCTCCGAGCGCTTGCCAGAGTGGGCCGTTTATGACAAAAAATAGAGCCACCAGGCTTAAAATACAAACGTGCGATTGTCATTTACGGATATTGTGGATCATATTCAACCTATTTTTGAACACGACGGGAATATTTCAAATTTCGTTGAAGTATCCCTTTAAGAAGCGCTACGTGGATGCTTGTCCCACATCACCTATTTTGCTAGATCTGGCTTGATTTGTTTGTGCGTTTTGATACTGAATAAATGTGTCGATCCATGTAAAGGCAGGTTCCGCTACTCTGAGAACCATGCAATTGTCGTGATTGCGACCATTGTTTCAATACAAAGAGGTAACCTACACAGGTTAGAAATTGCGAGCCATTTCACTGGAAGCTCTCGGGCATTCGCCTCGCATCAGGTTTGTCCAGGTATGTTTTTGTCATTTCGCTTCAGAAGGCCTGTAGCTCTCAACTTTTGAGCAGTGCACCCGGCATGTTAAAGCCAATATTTTTATGTCGTGTTCCAATTGTGCGTTATGATGCTCACCCGCCGAGTTCACGGAATCTATGCAAGAAAACAAAAACAGAAAAAAATACAGGAAAACACTCAAGAATGCTTACATGTAGGAAGACGAAAGCATTATAGTCCCGCGGGAGAAATGTTTTCGGCTAATGTTTCTACACGTTTTAAAGCTTAGGACGATGTATAGGACGACGTCCTAGAGATCAACACCAAGTACGGCGTCTAGGATGGCCTCTAGGACGACGTCGAGGACGCCGCCAAGGAAAATCTCTCGGACGACCTCAAGGATGACGTCTAGGACGACATCGAGGATGACGTCAAGAACAGAGTCTAGGACGATGTCAAGGACGACTTCTAAGACGACCTCTAGGACAACCTTTAGGACGACGTCGAGAACGATGCCTTGAGGACGATGTCTAGGACGACGTCGAGAACAATGCCTAGAGGAGGACACTTAAGGAGGCTATGGTGTATTTGCGTGGGTGGCCACAATTGCCTGCGGAAACCGCCGTAGACGTAGACACTGCTGCCAATGTCGAGGCCGTAGATGTAGACGCGGTCTCCTCACAGTCCATCACACGAAGCATACAACAAGCACAGATGAAGTCTGAAGCGCACCTTTTGCATACGGCGCTCCGGTGGTGACATCCCTCCCACTCCTGCACTTGAGCGTGAACGGCGCGTGCTTAATGACATAGTTTTATGGCCATCTTTCGGGCACAATGCCGCCGCTTTTTCACGTAATGGGACAAGTAAGGTAATCCTAGAGGTCTAGGTTAATCACTAGGACGACCTTTAGGATGACCAAATACGATTGAGCGGCGCATACCACTCAATCATATTTGTATGGCCATATACGCCACTTTTTCGTTCGATGGGACAAGTAAGGCCTTTGCCTTAAAACTGAAAGGACTGCTTATTTATTTTGTGGATTTTTTTAGACCTTTCGGTCAATCTTTACCGCACATCGACAGACGCTGACAGACGCTTGTATTGGACCGTGGCTTATTTATGATAGAACGCTAGGACACCACCTTCATGGTCACCGAGCATGAAAGTGCTCGCAACATGGGTTTTAGACGCGAGTGGAATAGCAGACGGACGCAAGCGACAGCAGACGCGGACGCGCCGCTTTTGTGGTTGCGTTTCACGGGCGTTGCAGATGACTGATCTCTATTGTAGTAGGCTGGATCGTGGATGGAGACTTGTCTCGCTGGAGTCGAGTGGAACCACCGGCAGATACCACTTGACTCCAGCTAATGCATGGGACTCTATGGTTCAAACAAGAAAACTGCAATTTCTTGCCTTAGTACCATAATGTCACGAGAGATGCCCCAGCCCCCATAAGATAACCCGCCTCTATTCTTGGCACGATTAGCTATTTTCTTTTTAACACCAAAAGAGAGGCAACTCCTATCAACCATGGCCCACTGTAAATTCGGTTTGTTAGTTATGGTCGGATATGAGCGATCATTGCTGACTGGGAAGTACAGACGTCTTTGCTTCCTTGTCCTGCTGTGCGATAGTAAGTTTGACAAAAAGACATGATCTAAAACTAGTGTTTTTTTCTCAACTTTTCTTGATCGTACATCGAAAAGCTTACTCCTTATTTTCACCCAATCCACTCTAGATTTTAGTAAGCTATTTCTCGGGATACTAAGGTAGGTTGATCTCGGCGATGAAACTTTTATTGTGTTTTCCGGGAATGGCAGTTAATCACGAGTGCAAGAATACCAATCTTTTTTCAAATAAATGTTTTGCGGTTGAGGGTCGAGGGTCACGACATTGTTGGGCGTAAACTGTGATGTGGTTCAATGAGACAAGGGCTGCTAGAGTCATGTGGAGTCGTTCTTGATCTCAAAGTCATCAGAGCTTAGCAGACGGTAAGTTAGAAGGCCTTTACTGGGACATTCGCATCGTTTGAAGCGCTTTCACAGGGTACTTCTGGTGCAAGCTTTTGTTTTGAACTGCAGTGAGTGCTTTTGTGACAAACTAAAACTGGGAGCATGTCGTTCATTTGCTCAACGTGTCATTTATTTAGCAACTAAAGCAAGCAACACCGGCACAATCAACGGTGTCCGGCATTTTTGATTTTTTTCAAGCAGCGTTCAAACACTTGACAAATGCCGATTCAATCTCCAAACACCCAACATAATAATCGCAGCACATCATTAAATACTCAACTTACAGCACCGCACACAAGCTTCAATATTTCTACTTTTGCATGTTTCTTCAAGACTTGCGCGTATTGCCTGGTGTCAAGCGATGGCCGACGGTAGTGTCACCGACGGGCTCCTGATCTGCGATCCAGCCTACCACAATAGAGATCAGTGTTGCGGATGACGATAAACGGTGGTAGAATAGCAGACAATTATGGAGACTGCCACGCGTCTGCTTGCACGACTGGCAGGCAGTGTCAAACACCAGGCTAGACGGACCAGACGTCACGACACGTACAGAGTACCTAGGCTTGCGAGCATGTTCGGCCGAGCAGCCAAGCCAATCCAGTAGTAATGGGCGGGGCATAGAGTGGGCCGTGATCTCCACCTAAATTGCATCTAACAACGTTGCGTCAAAAAATTTTGCTCCCTAATGAAAAAAAAAAGTCATTCCCTGCATTTAAAAAAAAAAAAGCTTTTTTTCTTTTTTTTTTTTTTTAAAGCAGGGGTTCTCAAACTTTTTCATCCCACAAAACCCCAGGAAGCCTCAAAAACTGCCGTGGAACTCCTGCCCCCCCTCCATATTTTCCGACCGAGAAGCAACACAAGCACAATTGTAGGCAATTTTGCTCGTGTTGCTTCTCATATATCCCCACCATATCAATCGCAATGCGAGTACAAAAAGAGATGAAGGTGCTTTGCATGGTCTTGCCGCACAGCCTGCGGCGTGGGGGGGAGGGGAGGGGGGGCGCAATTTGGGTGTTTGCGAAACCCATGAGACCAGGGGCGGATTTAGGGCGGGGGGCGGGGGGGGCGACCGCCCCCCCTGAGCTCCCCAAGGTCGACTTTTTTTAAAATAAAATCATTGATATACACCAGCGAGAAGTTTAGTTTTTGGCGACATAGCAAATATTTGGTCAACAAAATAGACCTGGGCAACGTTTGGACCGTGTCATATCTCAGCAGACTCCCGACTCCCCCCCCCCCCCCCCCGCCGAAGGCCTACCGCCCCCCCCAGGCCTGACCCATAAATCCGCCCCTGCATGAGACCAGCTCGCGGAAGCCCTGTGTTCTGCGGAACCCAGTTTGAGAACCCCTGCTTTAAAAAGACAGTTCCACTCCCCAAAAGTTTTTTTTTTAGGCGATTCAATATGGTGTAAAAAGACTACCCAATTAATATATTGCTACAGCGTCAAGTACCTTTTTAAAAAAATAAAAAAACGCAACTGCTCTAAACCGAAACCAAAACTGAAATGGGGAGGAAGAAGAAACGCAGAGAAGGAGAAAATGTCTGGAAATCACGTAACTACACCCAAAATTTTTTTTCTTCTTTTTGTTGTGCGAAGCAGACAGCAAAACAAAAAAGTTAGCACTTTCGGCTTTGTGCTTGCACGTTTTTCAAGCTCTTATCAATTTGTGTTCGTAAAAAGAGCGACATGTTCAGCCAGGAGAAGGGAACAAGACTCGGCGATGTCTTCGTGTGAATCAGCTCAGAGGTCGGGCATGTTGTACGGAACAAATCCAAATTATCTTGATCGGTAAAAGATTTCTCTTTCGAAGCTAGACAGATTCGACAATACCACGAACGACAGTTGTGAAATAGAGGTCCCACGCCCGTCGTCCGCCGCCATTGCTTCGTTCAGCCGTCCAGCCCGCGATTCAACACCATGTTGAGAATTACACAGAGAATGCACAGAGTGCTGCCGGTTCTCTGCAACACTTTTTTTTTTAATCAGAGTATTTGCAGCTTCTCAAAAGCCACAAAGAAATAAATATCATATTTTAATGCGAAAGCATCAACTGTCAGCAAGCTGACGTCATCAGTTTGAAGCGCGAAAACGGCACCCGAGTTTCCACGATCCCAATAGGAGCGAAGTAAAGCTGATGGATTTTGCCTTCAATTCTATTATCTGGCGCACGTCAACGGGGCTCCCATTGGACGCTGCGCTTGTCGGTTTTCACGACCGCTCTCCCCATGGCGCTGCGCGTCTGTCAGCGCGCCGTTAACACGGAGCGTCCAAGGTCAGCGTGCCCAGGGGAGCACGCGCGCTGACCGGCGACGAAAAGTATGCAGCAGACGAAAAAGGGAGCGTACGAGGGGCTTGCATGCTTTCGCATTCACAACTCATTAGAAGGGCTTAGGTGTACCTCAAGCTTTTTTTATCTTTTTTATATTGATCGAGTTTCTTCGAAGACCTACGACTTTGATTACATTTGGTGCATGTGTCTAAACCAAAGAAAATGGCACGTGACCACGAAGAAGAGAGCGAGAGCGATTCAAACTGGCCAGTTCTCGATAAATTGTTTTCGGGTGGAAAGAAAACGAATTTCGAGCTGCAAATTGTGTTCTGTATAGTTGGGCTCTCATATGTCACGTACAAATGAAAACCTTGGTGAGCATAAATAACCCAGTCAGTGTCCCTTTAAGGTTCTTCGAGGGTTTTCTAAGAGCCTATCGAGCCGAGCACATACTCGTTTCCGGGGAGCAGCCAGTTGAGTGTCTCCTGCTTGTCAAGCTTCTTGTCCCCGTTGCGGTCGTAGTCCATCTCGAACCTCTCCTTCTCCACCAGGAACTGCTCGCTCGTCAGGGGCTTGTCGGCGTCCTCCGACGCAAACTCCTCCAGGGACAGGTAGCCGTCCCGGTCAGCGTCCTTCTTCTTCATCGTCTCCTCGTACAGTATCTGCACCAAGGTTTTTACGAAACCTTTCGTGATGTTGCCACTATTAAGAATACCTGCTGGTCAAGTCGGTGCATTCAACCACATCAACAAAAACAAAAGAAAATCTCTTCAAGTACAACCACGAATACCGCATTTAGTTGAACCTACGCGACCCTTGAACAAACTAGGCCCGTGCGTCTACGAGTGAAGGTATGAGCTGCACTCACCTAAACAAGCAACTTGCACTGTCACCTTTACCATAACAACGAGTGTCTCAAAGTCATAAACATCCTCAATAGCATTTAGACCAAAGTCTCAAAATGACTATGGACCACATAGGTAAGTAACCAAGCAGACACTCCATGGGGGGCCCTTAACATTGAAGACATTGATAGAAGCTATGAATAAAGCTGCACTGAATGTCGACGGCACCTGGTCAAATCCAGATTAAAGTGAGAAAAGCGTGACTTATTAAAGAGGGTCAGTTGCCTAGTGAGTTAATGCACTGCGGCTCGGAGCATGTGAAGCGATAGCTCGCACTGCAGAACCGAGGGATCCTGGGTTTAATCCCCACTCCTGCCCGTTTCGGTCTCAAAAAGCACCCCACCAGAGTGTGATTTTGTATCACAACTGTTAAAGACTCAAGGCTAGCAGTAACCCTGCACTGGCTAAACTTCATTTACGACAGAGACACCAGACACCCTTTTGGGCCAACTTCCCGCTCTCTAAACAAACACACACAACGCAATTACTTTTCATTCTCTTGCCTAGCAGCATCAGGTGAAAAGGGAAGAAGCCCAGCTCCTACAAGTATGCAAGAAGCAAGTCCGTAGTAAGTCCAGCTGCTTTCCTACGCCTTTGGGTAGCTCAGACCACACGGCATACCAATGCTCTTGTAGAGTCGAGCATTCCCAAAGAAGCTCCTGGAGTATGGCAGTTGGGGACAAAAATAAGGTCCTTACATGCTAAAAGGTAGTGCAAACCATTGTCTGAAATGGGGAAGAGTAATTCTTCCTCGCCCATGCCCTTTCCCTCTAAAAATCTTTCTGTCCTGGGTTTGCACGCGTTGTGCTCTCTTTTATTTTTCTAAAGCCCAGTTCACACATCAGCATCGGTTGCGTCCACGGCGACCAAACAGACAGCACCGACCGGGACACTGGGAAAAATGTGGCACATTATGGACTCTCAAATATACTTTCTGTACATGCTATGTTGTATACGGGAAACACTTTTCCTGGTGACTTTGTCTTCGCTGTCGCTTTGAACGCAACCAATGCACATGTCATGGCCAACCTTAAAGGCCTGTTCACACTCTTGCGACCGAGTTCGACCGAGAGAGACCAGACCGGTTTTTAAGCCTCTTGCGATCTCTTAGGACCAGCAGCGGAGCTGGTCCTAAGAGCTCCGCTGCTGTGCATGGATTGAGTTGTGGGCTCAATCCATGCTCAAAATGACGGCTCGAGCTCCCGCTAGCAACGCAGTCCTTGCCTACAATCCCCTTGGGTGCCTTAATGTCCTTCTGTTTAGGGTGATGTCATCTTTTGCATACTTCGTTTCAGCTTTAGTCCAGATGCAGCCGGTGCCACAAGCACGAGCATGTGGCCCTGAACGGTGCTTGCACTGCACAAGCATGCGTGCTTGGCAGAGACGCTGCAAGCCCGGAGGTCGCGCTTGTAGCATCGGCTGCCTCTGGATTTAAGCTGAAACGAAGTATAGTACCCGATGCCGACAGCATGTGTTCACAGGGAAAACGCAACCAAATCTCCGAACACAAAATGTCGCCGTAGCACAGTCAGTGCAACGAGCAGACGCAGTGACACACTATTTCACGCACTTCAGAACAAAAAAATAAAAATAAGCTTTTGGAACAAAATGTCCAGATGTCATCTCCCCAAACAAAGCACACAGGATAGGCACCCTACGATCCACTAATACTGCCTACTTATATGCAGGAAGAGGTGCATGCTATCGTGTGCCTGTTCTCAGCACTTGCTGCAATATATGAGTAAATGCAATATATTTTTGCAGCGCATGTCGGTGTACCAAAAAGCTCAGGACTACATTGGCATTTTGCTTTTAAATCATTTGCGTTCAGCGGAATCGGAGGAAGCTTGTCTTCACACCCGAGCGACTACAACTCTGCTTGCGTTGTTACATTTGTCGATCGAAAAATCCTCCTGTGCTTTAGAACGACAATAAAGGTGCGCAAATGCTAGTTTCTTCACATTAAAAAACAAAACTGTTTTCATATTTTATAAAAAATTTCTCGTCCGCTGTATGCAATAGCAAACAAGTACAGCCCGGCCCGGCACGCACAGGCACGCACCTACGCGCTCCTTATGGGCCTCGCATGAAAATGGCGGCGGAGGAAGTGGCTGGGAAGGAGGACGAGGAGGATCGCCTGCAATGGAAAGGGAGAAAATGTGGGGAGAGGGGAATTGAGCTGCCTTTTAGCGTATAGGTACCTTAGACTAAAACCCTTCATGGATACAACGCGTGCCACAACCCACTTCGGATAGGGCATGCAGCAACCCTCTTTGGATTTCTTCTCGGCAAGTGCTCGTATTGTCGAGCTATCTTCCAGAGTCGAACGCCGCCCACCAGCTGTAACTAGGCGTGAACGGATCCTCCTCCTCCTCCTCCTCCTCCTTCCTTTAGAGTCCAAATCCGAAGCCGAAAACAAGGCTTGCGGGAACCGAACGGTGCTTCACGCCCGCCGTTCTGTCCTCGCAAGCCACAGTGCATCGGCGTAGCCGTGGCATTCTTCTTGTGGAACTTCTGGGACGGCTACCTTTTGCGCAAGTTTTGGAGGTTTCATCCAAAGCCCCCCATGGTGCATTCTGGGGCGGCTTGTTGCCGTAGGTCAGAAAAAAAGGACGTCCCGTTGGTGCCATCTAATAGCTCAAGAAGAAGAAGAAGAAAACTAGGTGTTTAATGGCACAGCGGCAACTAAGGCCATAGTGTGCCAAACACAGGGTAAGTTAAAGGCAATACTAAAGAGACCTATAGTAGGTAGTTCCATTAAAACTATGGGGAATGAATGTTCGAAACTCTACAAGATACAGGCCTATTAAGGCCTCCAGAAATTTTAACCAGTGCTCCGCTAACCAGAGGCACTCTAAAAGAATTTCATTCACACTAGGAAGTTTGGGAGAATGTGCCAACGATACAAGATCGCCGGCTCTCTGCTACCGCTAATCTTTAGGCAAACATAATAGAAATGAAAACAAACTAAAATTCATAGCCATTATAGGGTGCCAATGCTATCTAAAAACTTAAAAACTTGATGGTGTGGCACAAGAGGATCGTCACCCAATAATAATGCAGAGTGAAACGGGACGTGATTGCGGAAAAAGGTAGAGAAAAAAAAGTGGTGCGTTCGTGATGGTACTTAGGACATGTGATAAGAATATGCATGACACTCAACGACTTGTTACAGTGTTCACATTTCGGAGCTGCCTCTGCCCGTAGGAGGTACCCATGCGCGAGATGGGTGTGTCCCAATCTCAGACGACATAGCACAACCTCAAAGAAGCGCTCCCTGTGTCGGCAACTTGCCCATTTCCGCAGGGTAGGTTTCACGCAATGAAGCTTGTTGTGTATTTCCGTGTCCCATTCTAACTGCCAGTTTTTCTGGTCTTTTAAGACTGTGTTGGTAGTAAGTGCATGGAATGCACTTGATATCAACTTGCCTCTCAATGCACATACTGGCAGCTCTATCAGCATCCTCATTTCCCTGAATACCGACATGACTAGGCACCCAACAGAAATTGATGTGTAGGTGTGATTTTACTGCAGTGCGCACAATGCTCCGGGGCCTAGTAACGAAGGTATTCTTCGGTACTTCCAAAGAAGCAAGTGCCTTTAATGCACTGAGAGAGTCAGGGCAGATAACAGAATACTGGATAGAGTTTTCTATAATGAATTCAACAGCTAAAATTAAAGCATATAATTCTGCAGTAAAGATTGAGGCTCTGGCATCAAGATGCCTAACAACCTTCCATGTCTTGCTTATAACAGCACAACCAAAAACAGAATCACTCTTAGTACCATCTGCGGAGAAGCTCCTACAGTCGCTGTACGCATAAGCAACCTGGGAAACCTCCTGCTGCAGGGCAGCATCAGGAATTTGCCGCTTATTATATTTGATCAGAGTAAAATTGATTATGGGTGCTATGCACTCCCAAGGAGCTACTGCCAGTGGAAGCTGGGCAACTAGGCTGAAACTGTCAAGGTTGTACGCCTGTGAATATGCTTTAATTCTCTGCGTAAAAGGGGGTACGACAGATGGCTTGTTATGGAATGTGGTTTCATAGCAAGAATCCTGAATTGCTTCCTGGATTGGATGAGAAGGGATAGAGCAAATTCTTAATGCATACTGGAAGCCTAAATAAAATTGTCTCTTTTCAAGTGAATATTCATTACTCTTAGCATATAGGCTAGGAATAGGGGACGTCCGAAAAGCACCAGTTGAAAGCCTCAGACCTTGATGGTGGATCGGGTCCAACACCTGAAGGGTAGATTGACGTGCGGATCCATACACTATGCATCCATAATCCAATTTTGAACGAACCAAGCAGCGATAGAGACGAAGGAGGCATTCCCGATCGCTACCCCAAGACTTGCGTGAAAGCACCTTTAGGAGGTTTATTGACCTTGAGCATTTCTGTTTCAGGTAAAGTACATGACTACGGAAATTCAACCTTTTATCAAATATCACTCCTAGAAACTTGTGTTCATTACAAACAGGAATTGCCTGCCCCCTTAAGGTCAGACTAGGCTCTAGGATCATGCCCCTACGTAATGAAAAGTTGAAACATACAGACTTCTCTGGTGAAAAACTAAACCCATTGGCATCAGCCCACCTCATCAGACTATTAATTCCCAGCTGAAGTTGTCTCTCACAGACTGCACTGTTACGCGAACAGCAAGAGATCTGCAAGTCATCCACGTAAAGAGAATAGGAAAGTGATTGTGGGATAGACCTTGCAATAGAGTTCATTTTTATTAAAAATAGTGTTACACTAAGGACACCACCTTGTGGAACTCCATTCTCTTGGACAAAACTACGAGAGAAGGTTGTACCAAGCTTGACATGAAAGTATCTGTCTTCCAAGAAGCTTTTGATGAGTGAGAGCATTCGGCCACGAATTCCATACGAGACAAGATCGTCCAAGATTCCATACCTCCATGTTGTGTCGTAAGCCTTCTCTATATCAAAAAAGACAGAAACACAATGCTGTCTATTAACAAAAGCCTCACGAATAGTTTTTTCAGGTCGGACTAGGTGGTCCACCGTTGACCTGTGGGCACGGAAACCGCACTGAAACTTCTCGAGGAGGTTATTTTCCTCTAGAAAATGGACCAATCTTGAGTTTACCATCTGTTCAAAGGTTTTCCCCAAGGAACTGGTGAGGGCAATGGGCCGGTAACTTGAGGGTAATGATGGATCTTTTCCTTGCTTGAGGAGCGGGATAACCTTAGCTCTTTTCCAAGAATCTGGGAAGACACCTTCTCTCCAGATCTGGTTAAAAAAGTTAAGAGCGCCTGGAGGGTATTGGAATGCAAATGGTTGAGCATACAGAAGTGATTCCGATCTGGTCCCGGGGACGTATTTTATTTAACGCTGCCTGTAACTCTCAAAAAGTAAATGGTCTATTACAGGGTTCTCGTAGTCCTCCAGAGCAATTTATTCTCTTCTTCTCTATAACACTTTTATGCTTTACAAATGCAGCCGAGTAATGCGATGAACCTGATACAGATGCAAGGTGCTCCCCTAGAATACTGGCCTGCTGCTTAAGACTAGGCAGTACACTACCTGGCAGAACAAAAAGCGCTATGGAGAAGGCTCGATAATCCCCATTAATCTTATGCACTTTTCCACAACTTTTACACTGGTGTGACTATAAACGGAGAAGGTGTATTTCTTCATGTCGTCTTGTTTGATTGACGACGAACATATCGAGCCTTTGCCTGAGCCTGTTTGAAGGCTAAAACATTTGGAGGGGTCGGGTACCGGCTAGCACATACCATGAACAATTTTGATTTTTTCGAGTCTCACTGCACTCCTTAGTCCACCAAGGTTTTGGCTTAACAGGAAGGCATGTAGAAGACTGCGGAATAGCTTTATGAGCTGCCTCAACTATAGAGGCAGTAAGGCATTTGCAGGCATCATTCAAATCCCAGTCAACTAAAGTTTCAGGGTTAATCTCAGATGAAATTTCAAACATAACCCAGTTTGCCTGGTTTACTTTCCAGCGTGGCGAACGTGTCATGAGAGAGGATGAAGGAGCAGTATACTTTAAAATTATAGGGAAATGGTGGCTACCATATGGGTTAGGATGCTGTCACAGAATTCAATAACTATTTTTGTCCCCCAATGGTTATGGTGTTGTCCGTTTCCGTGTTTGCGAGTGGGGTGCGAGAGCGCCGAGGACAGGAGCGCGTGCCCCGGCGCGTGCTCCGGCGGAGACGAGATCCCGGGCGCGCGAGGGTAGTGGAACAAACCCCGGAGCATACTTGGGTAGTAATTCAATTACTGTAATTGAATTACTGTAATTTAATTACTTTTCTTGGTAATTTGTAATTGTAATTAATTACTTTTGGCTAAAAAGAATTGTAATTGTAATTTAATTACTTTCTAGCGTCAGTAATTGCGAAATTCCCGTAACAATTACAATTACATTTGCAAAACATTGCGGCGCCGACGGAACCTCTCTGAAAGCCCCAGCGCTCGCACAAGCGGCCTAGCTCTCGTTGAAATACTCACACACAGACACAAACTCACACACACGCACAACATAAATGGTGTCGCATTGGTTGTTGTTTTGTTGCTTACACTGCGGGCTGAGAGACAATCCTCTTTGGAGCCTACCTCAACGCCGCCGTGTAGCGCCGTCTGCGGTGCGAGAAGAAAACAACGGCGTAAACGTGCCAAAATATTGAAAGAAAACAAATTGAGCTCAAGCTTTCAGCAGGGGTTGGGAATTTTAATTGTCTATGAAGTTATTTTGCTTTATATCTTGCCAGTTTCTTTACGTCCCTCTTCCAGCACTGTCGCATATGTATACCTTTGTATTATTTTCAAGTTTCTTTCATGTTGTTTTACTTCGGATATTATTTGGATAAGTATTTTGGAAACTGACCTCGCACCTGTGGATATTGTCACCAATGATTCGGGCCCCCGGATTTGGTTCTTATATATTTCTGAGCCATTATAATTTCAACTAAATGTAGATAATTTACAATACCATGATGTTTGTATGTGAATGTGGTGGTATTAGCGCATGTGAATTTTACTTTTATATTAACACTTGTCAAATATTCCTATATGACTAACTATCACATTTTTATTTGCCTGGATAACTAAAGTCTGTCAACCCAATTTTTTCTTTAGCGATCTGGCGTCGTGCAGCATATCAACTAATTTATGATTAGTTATTAAAAAATATAAGGACGTAGTACTTTATTTCCCCATACTGTCAAGTTCTATCATGAATTTAACAAAATACATAAAAGTAAAGTACAATACGTGAACATTGGAGTAAGGAATGAACAAATACGTTGCATTCTATACAACACGTTTAAAGTCATATGGCCGAAGTCGGGTCGCTCTCCGAAAAAAGTAATTGTAAAGGAATTTCATTACTTTTTAAAAGTAATTTGTAATTGTAATTAATTACTTTTCACATAGTGGTAATTGTAATTGTAGTTAAACTACTTTTGAAGCAAAGTAATTGTAATTGTAATTAAATTACATTTTGGAAGTAATTTACCCATGTATTCCCCGGAGCAAGGCGGCGTCGGTGTGGAATGTTCGGCGCTGAGCAGGTCCGCGGCGGTATGGTTGTTCGACCACCGAGAAGTATTCGACGGGGGGGTGTGTGAGTGCTTGTGAGTGAGTGCTGTGCGTCACTACAACACCCAAGCCACCACGATTTCTCGACCCCGACTGGCGGCGCAACGAACCGGACGCCCACCGGCATCTTGGGACCCTGACTCGGCTCTCCCCCTCCGAAACTGTATGACAACCTCGATTTGACTTTTGATTTTTTTTTCCTTTCCTTCTTTCGACCGTGTGTACGTCCTGTGCGCCTTTCCCGTACTTTTGAATTATTTGACATAAAATACTGTTCGCAACGTCGGCATGCTTTGCTCTCAATTCCTTCCGCCTCTCGGGAAGTCTATCGCCAAGGTGTGGTCCTAACACCTGGACAGCGGTCCAAGTCAAATTCCAAATTTGTTTGTTTAAATGGGATCTGTAACATCCGAACCTGTGACAGATGCACAAGCCATGAAAAGTTAGGAAAAAGTGTGGCAGTCCCAATAGAGAGATCAATGCATTATGAAGAAAGGTGTTGACAGCTAAAAAAGGTAGGCTCACCAGTGTTAAAAGACAAAGTGTTCGTGAGAATAAGAGAGACTCAATAATTTTCCCTCGGATGTCACGACGTGTGCTCCCCCATAGAGGGTCGTGACAATTAAAATCGCCAATCAAAAGGAATGGCTCAGGAAGCTGGTCTAAAAACAAATTAAAATCTGAGGATTTCAAAGTAAAGGATGGTGGTAGGTACAAAGAGCACACTGTCAGAGCTTTGTGAAGCATGAACCGTACAGCCACTGCTTCCAGTGAGGTAGACAGTAGAGCCTGTACACAGGGCACTTCTCTCGGGAGAACCACCACAACTCCCCCAGAACTGACAAAGTATGGAAGATCCTTCCGGAATACCTGGTACCGTCTGAGGAAGTTGGTATGGCTCGGGTTTAAATGAGTCTCCTGCAAGCAAAGCACACGTGGCTTGTGTTCCTCCAGCAAAAACTCCACATCATCCAGGTTACTTAGGAGCCCTCGACAGTTCCACTGCATTAGCACTGAAAACATTATAAAGATATGAAATTATGAGCAGACGGGTGAAGAGTGAAAGAAATGTTTTTGTTTGGTCTTCGGATTCTGCCACTCCATCTCCTTCTGGTCAGAACCAGGGGTAGATGGAAAGGTGTACAGGGCAGGAGCACCACTCTCCTGAGCTTCGCAAGCACGCTTGCCTGCCGGCTTGGGAGGGTCGAAGCTGTGCGATTCTAACTGGCGGCCACGACCAGAACCTGACGGGAGGGTGGCAGATGTACTTGAAAGGGATTCAACCCCGTCCATCTGCTCCACCTCCTTCTGTGTTACAGAAGCTGCATGAGGCCCATGCAGCTCCTTGGTTGCAGGCGGTCTCTCCAAGGAGTGAGGCAAGAGAGCCTCGCTTTTTCTCCCTGGTAGGAGACCGTGCAGACTGTACAGGTACAGGAGGCGCTGGCCTGTCTTGGGATGTGGGAGCAGCCCGCAAGCCCTCTCCGCGAAGAGAAAGAGCCTGCTGCCCCTGGGTAGGCTTTGGGGTCCTGAGGGCGGCAGCCAGGTCTTCGAGCAAGACCTGGGTTGCCCTCAACTCCATACGTGGCGCAGGACCCCGGCGCGCCACGTCGGCATACGAGCCTTGTGCAAGGAATGACCAGCGTTTCTTGGCCTCAAGGTATGTAATGTTCTCTTTAGCCTTCAAACTCAGGATCTCCTTCTCCTGCTTCCATAAAGGACAAACACGTGAGTACGCTGCATGGGTGCCCTTGCAGTTGGAGCAACACACAGTGTTTTCACAGATGTCTGCGACATGTCCGTTGCTGCCACACTTGGCACAGATCTCTCTTTCACAACAGCTCCTGGACCCATACCCAAACCGTTGGCACCTGAAACACCTTTGGGGGTTTGGCACATAAGGACAGACACAGCAGTTCAGATAGCCTGCCTTCACTGTCACTGGGAGACTATGCCGTTCGAAAGAAAGAATAAGATGTTTTGAGGGGATCTCCTGACCCTCGCGGCGAAGTATAATCCGCGTTACTGCAGTGACACCCGAGTTTTGTAGGCCTTCAAGGATCACATCCTCGCTTGCACCTAGGAGGTCTTCTTCAGAGATGACACCAAGCACAGTGTTCAACGTCCTGTGCGGCGTTACCATGATTGAGGTCTCGACGATGCTTTTCATCTTCTGAATGGCCACACTTTGCGCTTGTGTGGTGACCTCTACAAGAAGGCCCCCAGAATGCAGCTTTTTTGCTTGGTAGGAGTGTCCGATCAAGTGCTCAAGAACTTTGGCAACAATAAACGGAGACAGCTTGGCGGCAGGACGTTGATCGTCTTCCCAGAGTGAACCACAAAAAACTTTACAAAGTGTTCTGTTTCTGGTGCTTTGGTGATGACTTGTTCCAGACAGTGCCATTTGGATGCCAGCCTGGAACCGGGTTTAGAGAGAGAGGGAGCCATAAGAGGCGGAAAGTGTTCAGAACCTGTGGTGTGCCGCCCACCACGGAGCCCAACAAGGGAATAGTTAACGGATCATAACAAAAAGGGCTTTGCTGGAATCGTTACACTATTAGCACTGCCCAGGTACTATAGTAATCAAGTGTGGTTTTGGACAAGGGGTCTGTCGCCACCAAGGTTAGCCCTTGCCGCCAAAGGAGTTGAAAAAGGAAAGAAGAGAAATGAGAAGAGTGAAAAGGAGGAGAAGATAAGGGTGAAAGAAGGGTGGGGATAGTAGAAGTGGCGACTGACTGAATCATCCTGGTCGGGCCAAGCCAGGACACCCATATACGGGAAGCGGGGGCCGAAGTGGTGTATTGCCTCAGCTGGGGAACCCCGAAGGGTCCAAACCTACCCCGGGCTCGGCTCAACCACCAGGATACCCTTTTCCCCGGATACGGGAAAGCCACGCACAGCCAGACGTGGGCGGGCGAACCCGCATGGCTCGGGGTTCGTGGAGACGCCACTCTCCAAACACCTGCTTTCACAGGTGCCCTTTTTGAGGATCTAATAGCTCGAATAGTAGTCTTAACTTTGCTACACTTACTGCAAACACGGGGGCTCGCCTTTTTAAACGAGTGTCTGACAAATAAACCTTCAGCTGTGTTTGAGACGTTGCGTCGTGTTCGTCCCCTTCTGTGTTCCTGAGTCTCGGGTTTTTATTACCATGAATCACTGCCAGCTCGTTTGTTTTTAAGTATTTGTTTTTAAGTAAAACTAATTTCAGAAGTGAAATAATGCCTTAAAATTAGTATTTATTCATCACGGAGCGTGGCACCCTTGCCTAAGTTCATTACCGTGAACAATTGCGTGGCAAGTTAACCTTTAGATGGTAGATTTTTTTTTTTTCTCAGAAGATAACTTCTGGTGGTTTGGTTTTGTTTGCAGAGGAATAGTATAAAGAAGGGTCAATGCACAGGTTGTTTAGCTACAGTGCTTGCAGACTGTTTAGGTTTACAAGCACCGTATAAAAATATTGATGTTGAAATGCTGCCACCTTTCTTTTATTTGCATTTATTTTGGCGAATCCACTTCTGCAACGTTCCAACGGCTTTAGATTCCTAACTGGAGGTACTATCGCGGACAATATGAGCTGAAACAGCGCTCCGGCCGGCGCACGGTACTACCTGCGCCGCCTGTCGCCTTGCCCCGCACACACGGCGCACCCTGAGGCTGAGATAAATTCTCACTTGCGCTCGCTGCGCCACTGCGCTCTTCCGGCCGTCTGCAAGTGGGACGGCGGGTGTGACAGCGGGCATGTGTGGTAGGGCGGCGGGGGGGAGGAGGGGGGGGGGAGGGAGGGCAGAACTGAAGATTACACTTGTCGTCCTTTTGGAATTGATTTACTTTACTCTACCGCGCAGAATCACGTGGAAAAAACGCTGACAGGGGAAGGAAAAATGTTAAGTGTCTTAAATTGCAGCTACAATCATCGTTTTTGAAAGTCAGATAAAAAAACGTTGCAGGCTGCCTTTGTTTTATTAAGTGCAAGCACAAAGTAGGACATCGTAAAATATAGGCCAAAACCTGTATGCCTTATTTAGTACGGATCCAAGGTATTTACTTTTTTTTTTCTTTTTCATTGATCACAGCTGTTTTAAAATGCGGTAAGCATATACATGTTACTAAGAAGGTTTTGTAACCTTGATTGGTATCAAAAAGGTACAAAAATATTATTTCTTTATTACTCGGCCCACGTTTTGGTTGCAAACAAAACAAGTTGCTGACAAGACACCAGTTTTTCTTTTTTTTTGCTTACAAATTCCTTGTCCTAATAAAGTGATACAAACAGTCATATAGTTGCCAAGGGAAGGAGCTTGAAACTTCATCGAAAGAATATTTGCAGAGGACAATGTCAGACACAAAAGACTAATAGTCCAGGCACAAAAGATTAATAGCCGGCAGGGAAGTTCATCTGCACTATATAAGCAGATCGGGATCAAGGAGGCACCACACAAAAGTATGCGTGGTTAACGGCGTCAAACAGTGTTTCACAACCGTAGCATCAAGCTTTGTTCCAATCGGTAGAGGTCCGGTTCCGGGGGTCCTGAGGCACAGTATTACTTACAAAATAACTTAATACCACGTCATTCTCCCCTGACCCGCGACCACGGCTCTCATCCTGCCTGTTAAGAAATCATAAAGCGTGGCCACAAGGTCTGGCTCAGCAAGAAGCCACTCCCATTCACCTCTCATTGCTTTCACCAATTTGTGGGCAGTGGCGCGGTGGAGGGGACGTTGTGTCATGGCTACATTGATGCGCCTCCAAATATGTTCTATGATATTCAGATCGGCTCCTTTTCGGGGCCAAGGCAGCTTCGTCAGGCAGCGCTCCTCGAGGAAATACGAGCGTGACAACGCATTTTCCACTTCGGCGCTTTCCTGAAAGGCACTGAAATGTATGTCAGCTGAAAACGTTAACATTGGGCTACACGGCACACGCATCGTGATGGTGGTTCCATCGGCCAATATTTTCGCTAGCAGACGGCCGGAAGAGCGCAGCGGCGCAGTGAGCGCAAGTGAGAATTTATCTCGGTCTCAGGGTGCACCGTGTTTACGGAGCGATGAGGCAGACGGCGCAGGTAGTACCGTGCAAAGGCCGGAGCGCTGTTTCAGCTCATATTGTCCGCGATAGTACACTTTACAGAAGTATGTAAGTTTAGAAAGAGTTATATACGTAAAGTACTGCCACGACCCACCACACGCGAATGGGCTGCGGAATAAAATCACTGTTATGTACTGCGGGCACACTCAGTTCGACAATGTAGGAAATATTCTAGTCCTTTCCTCTGTTCCGTGCGATTTCCCACAGATGTCTTCACTGCCATGGAATGACGGTGTCCTACTTTATCAACGGCAAGCTTCATGCTCGTTCGAAGCCAATGTTAGGAAGCAGTCGACGCACTAATTTCTCTGTGAGGAAAACCGAAGTGGGTGCATAATGCTCGTAAGTGGAGTTTTCCTAACTTCTAGACTTATCACTCACTAAAGTAACATTATCAGCCTAAACATATACCTCATTTTTATGATTCTAGCATGTAAGAATCCCTAAACTTCCACTTAGACGGGCCGTGTCACACTCAATCTATTATGCATGGCTTTCTTACGCGTGCATGTCCTCAGAAACGTGCATTGCAACACTAACGTGACATCAGCCTTTTCAATCCAAACTCGCACATCTGAGATACAGTTTCCTGCCCGTTTTAGTACCTCGCAGGAAACATTCCAGGAAAGGTGCGAATATTGGACAACAAAACACCCGACAGCAGCCCCCACGCTGGAGCACAGACACGCAGACGCACGTCGATCTAAACGGGTTCCCAAACTCGGTTCCCAGAAACACGGGGGCTCCTCAGAGTACCCTCATGGGCTCCCCTCGAGTCCCCAAATTTTCTCTATCGTTCCCGCCCCCAAGTAAGTACAGTTGAATCTCGTTAATTCAAACACTCTTAATTCAAACTGGGGGTAATTCCAACCAACATGCAGGTCCCATCCTATGCATCTCCATGGGAGGAAACTCCCGGTAATTCAAAGTTTGCTTTATTCAAACAAATTTTCGGTCTCCCTCGAGTTAGAATTAACCAGATTCGACTGTAATAAATCGTCAGAGTTTAAGCACCATTTTAGTCAAAACTAGGCCACCTGTCGACAGACACCTATGAGTCAAATGTTCCGTAATAGGTTCCTTATTGTTTGCAAGCTCTGCAGGCTCCTGAGCTGCTTTAGTGCGACAATGCCGAGGCTTGAATCGAGGTTGAACGTTTGAGAATCCCTCATTGAATGGTACCACTTTTCCCCGCTATAATCAGGCGCTCGGTGAAAGAGGGATCATCTGTGATGAAACGATTTGCAACTCACATTCTGCATTTCCGGGAATTCGGACGGGTGAGAGAACTTTGGGAATTCTTCCTTGTCCAGTGCGCCGTCCTTGTTGGCATCTGCTGCCTTGAAGTAGCGGTCGTCCTCTTCCATTAGCTGGAATATGGTAAGATCTTGGTAGATGGAAGTCAGTACAAAAGAAGATGCCGCATAAATGAAACAGCAGCCTTAGAGTTTTGTACACATCAGTCATTTGTGACATTCTTTACCAAGACGACTTAAGTTACAAGGTTTCTTCCTTTCGTTTTGACCCTCGGTGGCCACGAAACAAGCGCACGGCATGCA
>JABSTQ010003251.1:0-27609 GCA_013358835.2 Ixodes persulcatus
ATGATCGAAAACAAAACCATCACGTGCACAATGTTTTCAACCATGAAGAGTTACTTTGTTTAACTAATACGCACGTATTGAAAGTGTCTCTCGCTACCACCGCTGGAGAATTATTTTCGGCTTCTGGTTGGCCAAGAGAGCACGTCAAGCCTTCCATCTGAGCACGCCCTTGCTGTGCCCGCTCATCCCATGGACCAAACTATCTTTATATACGGCTCTGGTGGCTGTATGCTACGGTAGCGCCCTCTTGTGATTCCTGCCGAGGCGTCACGGCCACTGGTCATCAAACAATAGGGCGCCCTATTGCTTGAAGACCGGTGGCTTCGCTGCGCTTCCATGGGTGTTAAGCCTTTTTTCTTTTCTTTTTTACTTTTTTATCAGATAAATTCGCTCTTTGCAAATTTTATTTAAAAAAAATGCACCACGCTGCACAAAATTGTAGCGCGATAGGCTAAAGGAGCTGTGCAACAATTTCAGTGCTTTGCTTAAAGGGATACTGAACCAAAGAATTTAGTGTCCATAATAAGTGGCGCACGTTCTTTCCACGAGCCAGCAGCCTCCGGTGTGCGCGAGCACACGCAACGAAAATGACGTCAAAAACCTCCATTCGCGCTTGAGGACAGTGAAATGCATGGGCTTCGGGCCAAAGGAGAATAAAGACAGGCTTTTCATCTCTACAAGTGAAAGCTACGTGCTTGTTAGGCCAATTAATCGCTTACCTTTTACACCAGACATCACTGTGTAGATGAAAAACTTGTCTTTATTCTCCTTTGGTCCGAAGCCCATACATTTCACTGTCATCTTAACCACGAATGGAGGCTTTTGACGTCATTTTTGTTGTGTGTGCTCGCGCTCACCGCGAGCACACGTGCGCCACTTATTATGGACACTAAATTCCTTGGTTCAGTATCCCTTTAAATAATTTGGGAGTTGATGTCTCGACCATTCTGAAGTAAAGAACAAAAAACCGCTTTTGCCTGCATGTCCCGGTTTTTATTTTAAAAATGGACAAAGATTGAGGTTTTCGGCACCTCTCAACCCCTTCACCATCTTCCGAGTCACGTGCGCTGTGACGTGAAAGGGGGACGCGCGGGGTTCAGGTGAAGACCTGTCTCTAGAGCTATGAGTGAGCAGCCAGAACTCACCCGCTCGCGACCACGTGACCACGTGCTTGCGCAGCGCGGCAGCCCGATCAACATGGCGAAAGGAGGAAAGTCTCGTCCGGGTCCGGCCATCCCCGTTATCCCCGTCCGGCTCTGTCCCCGTCCCCCTCCGGCTTCTGGTGGCTGTTCGCGGTAGCAGATACAGCTGGCGGTTCTGTTGACCTCGGATAGATGGTGCCACTAAGACTCCGCATAGGAAAAGTTTTGTCGATGATACCAGGTTTTTGACGCATTTATATTTATGCTGGAACGAGAAGATTTATAAAAAAAAAGTACCTTTTATCGAGCAGATATTTGCGAGTGGGCATGGGAGCTGCTGTCCGTTCAAGTCAGCTAACCAAGAAATGTTCTTCTTTGTACAGCTCCCGATTTTCGCCTTCGTTTGGTATCTGCTCCCGAGGACGATCGTCGCTGCCGTGACCGTGCTCGCCGCAGTAAACGCTGCGTCATCGCCACCTTCTTGCTACACGGAATCATCCCTTCCTCCTGCGCGTGGCGTCCTCGTGGGTCCTACGTCATCCGAATCGTCATCGATGTACCCAGGATGCAAGTCTGTTGGCCTTTATAAGGATGTTCCAAGCCGTGGCCGTCTCAGTGGGCATGGGAGCTGCTGTCCGTTCGAGTCAGCTAACCAAGAAATGTTCTTCTTTGTACAGCTCCCGATTTTCGCCTTTGTTTGGTATCTGCGCCCGAGGACGATCGTCGCTGCCGTGACCGTGCTCGCCGCAGTAAACGCTGCGTCATCGCCACCTTCTTGCTACACGGAATCATCCCTTCCTCCTGCGCGTGGCGTCCTCGTGGGCCCTACGTCATCCGAATCGTCATCGATGTACCCAGGATGCAAGTCTGTTGGCCTTTATAAGGATGTTCCAAGCCGTGGCCGTCTCAGTGGGCATGGGAGCTGCTGTCCGTTCGAGTCAGCTAACCAAGAAATGTTCTTTGTACAGCTCCCGATTTTCGCCTTCGTTTGGTATCTGCTCCCGAGGACGATCGTCGCTGCCGTGACCGTGCTCGCCGCAGTAAACGCTGCGTCATCGCCACCTTCTTGCTACACGGAATCATCCCTTCCTCCTGCGCGTGGCGTCCTCGTGGGCCCTACGTCATCCGAATCGTCATCGATGTACCCAGGATGCAAGTCTGTTGGCCTTTATAAGGATGTTCCAAGCCGTGGCCGTCTCAGTGGGCATGGGAGCTGCTGTCCGTTCGAGTCAGCTAACCAAGAAATGTTCTTCTTTGTACAGCTCCCGATTTTCGCCTTTGTTTGGTATCTGCGCCCGAGGACGATCGTCGCTGCCGTGACCGTGCTCGCCGCAGTAAACGCTGCGTCATCGCCACCTTCTTGCTACACGGAATCATCCCTTCCTCCTGCGCGTGGCGTCCTCGTGGGCCCTACGTCATCCGAATCGTCATCGATGTACCCAGGATGCAAGTCTGTCGGCCTTTATAAGGATGTTCCAAGCCGTGGCCGCCTCAGTGGGCATGGGAGCTGCTGTCCGTTCGAGTCAGCTAACCAAGAAATGTTCTTCTTTGTACAGGTTTGTAAACGATATTCTTTGCATGCTAAAAGGACGAGTAACCTGTTTCTTGTTGTGCTCCCATGCCCAGGGGTGCTTGTTGATATTGCTTGCGACTCTGTCAATGTGATTCGACATATCTTGATGCTTTCCGGAGATGTCGAGCTGAATCCGGGGCCGATGTCTGCCACTGAACTCAAACAATTCAACGAAATGTTCGCTCTCTTACAAAAGATCGACTCTAACTCTTCCAGCCTCCATGAGGGACAAGCAGCTATAAAATCGGACATAAAAACCATACCGGAAAGACAAAAAGAGCTGGATAGCGCCCTTTCCTCACTCGACAGCAGGATTGCCTCAATCGAAAGCGAGATATCCTATATTGGTCAGGCTAAATCCGCCATAAACGACTTAGAGGACACGCTGAATGTACAGGTTGCTACTACCTCGAAGTTATTGAGTCGTATTGACAGCCTAGAAAATCATTCGCGTCGCTGCAACCTTCTTTTTTACGGAATGCCGGATGACGCTGGGGAGTCATGGCAGACGTCCGAGCAAAATATAATCACCGTCGTGAAAGACAGACTTGGTGTCGCCTTGGGAAACGCTGATATTGAACGGGCTCACAGAGTGGGTGGTTATCGGGAAGGAAAAATTAGGCCAATAATTGTGAAATTCGCCTCATTTAAATTAAAAAACCAGTTGCTTCTTTGTGGCCATAAGTTGAAGGGCTCCCCCTACTCGTTGTCGGAGGACTACTCGCCGAATGTTCGAACTGCGCGGAAGTTTCTTCTCGACTTTGCCAGGGCGCAGAACGTATCATTTAAGCTTCGTTTCGACAAGTTGCACATTGGTTCCAGGACTTACAGTTATGATTCTCAGTCTCTGTCCGTAAAAGAAATCCCCAGATAGGACGCGCCGGGGGGTGGCTTTCTTCCTAACCAAAAATCAAGTTGTGGTATTAATGTATTGTACACGAACGCACGTAGTATCCTGAATAAACGCGACGATATATGTTCTCTTATTTCTTCCTGTAATGCTAACGTCATCGTCTTAACTGAGACATGGCTATCACCTGGAATTGAAGATAGTGAGATATTTCCTGAGCACCCTAATCTGGTTATTTACCGGCGTGACAGGGATGATCAACGTGGAGGCGGTGTCCTTATCGGGGTCGATGAAAGTAATGAAAGCACCCTTGTCCCGACTGCTTCGTGCCTCGAAATGGTCTGGGTACGAATACAATGCAGTTTCAAACCTATTTTGATAGGCGTTTGTTATCGACCTCCTTCGGAATCCCATTCGTTCACCAGCCGTCTGCACGACGACTTGTCTACCCTGTTTGCTCTCTATCCGGCGCACCCTGTTTTTTTATTCGGTGACTTTAATTTTCTATGCGTTAATTGGAACTCTGCGGTCCCCGTTTGTCCTAAAGGGAATGGTTTGTGCAAGGACTTCCTTGACATGTGTTTGGATTTTAATCTTTTTCAACTTGTGTCCGTCCCTACTAGGGTGACGGATTCCTGTTCTAGTATTTTAGATCTCGTGCTAACTACTCATCCGGGTTTTGTAGAATCACCTCTAACCTGTTTTGATGGCGTGAGCGATCATCGGGTAATTTACTGCCCTATATGCGTGGAAATCCAGAAACCGTTGCGCGTTCAAAAGAGCATACGGCTGTATGAGAAAGGGAATTATGAGCAGCTCTGCAACACTCTGTCCGAATATTTTGTGTCTTTTAATACTAATTTTGAGAGTAGAAGTGTGGACGTAAACTGGTGTCTCTTTAAAGATAAATTATGTGATTTAGTGGAAAAATATATACCTTGTATTGATATAACAACGAAGTCTTCGAATCCATGGTTTAATCGCAGCCTCAAATCGCTACGCAATAAAAAGCAAAGGCTCTTTCGAGTTGCCCGTCGAGCCGGTACGCCCGAATCATGGCAGAGCTATGAGGACTGCGCTAACATTTACAAAATTGAGTTGAATAGATGTAAAGACATTTTTTATCGTACGACTTTGCCATCATTATTGATTGCCAATCCGCAGCGTTTTTGGAATGTTGTTCGCCCAAAAGACGAGTGTTCGTTACAACTTGTTTCAAATTCAGGGGACCCTGTTCCAGTGAACTTGTGCGCTAATGTGCGGAATGATGTTTTTTCTAAAGTGTTCTCCCGTTCAGACCTCATTACTGTTTCCCCTCCCGTCTCCAGTATATCGTTCCCAATGGATCCTATTCTTATTGATTACGATGGAATCGTAAACATTATTAAATCCTTAAAAGTTTCTTCGTCATGTGGAATTGACAGCATAAATTCCAAGATTCTCCGTAACACTAATCTAACGTCTAGCCTTTTTTTAACAAAAATCTTTCGTCAATCTCTGGAGACGGGAGTCGTGCCTGAGGACTGGAAGCTTGGGAAGGTCATTCCGGTCCACAAGAGCGGTAGTAGGTCATCACCAGCCAACTATAGACCGATATCTCTTACCTGCATCTCGTCTAAAATAATGGAACACATCACCTTCAAGCATTTGGTTTCATTCGTGGATTCTAACTTTTTCTGCAGTGACGTGCAGCACGGTTTTCGCCGTAATTTTTCTTGTGAAACACAGCTTCTTCATCTGACTAATGACTTGTTCTTGAATCTCGACTCCGGATACCCCACTATCGCTGTATTTCTCGATTTCGCTAAAGCATTTGATAAAGTACCTCATAAACTTCTACTTCTCAAACTTTCCACGCTAAATATTGACGCTCATGTACTAATCTGGATTGAATCATTTCTTTCTCAACGCCGTCAATACGTCTATGCTAACAATGCCTCGTCTCACGTCTCTGCTGTTTCTTCTGGTGTTCCTCAAGGCACCTTGCTTGGACCGCTACTTTTTCTCATTTATATTAACGACCTCCCATTGCGTATCACCTCTGTTATTCGCCTGTTTGCTGACGATTGCGTTGTTTACCGTAAGATTACTACTCAAGATGACCTTCTAATTTTGCAAGCTGACCTTCTCAAAGTAACCGACTGGTGCCAGAATTAGAAAATGTCTCTTAATACTAACAAATGTAAGTGCATGCGTTTTTCTAATTCATTAGCAAAAACTAATCCTACGCTACTTTTGGATGGGACTATACTCAAATATACAGACCACTATAAATACCTCGGCGTGCATCTTTCACCTAACCTCTCTTGGAATACTCATATTAACAACATTGTACAATCTGCTAATCGAAGTTTAGGCTACATCCGTCGAAATTTTAGATCTGTTCCCAATAACCTTAAGCGCCTCCTGTACGTTACTCTTGTCCGTCCCAAATTAGAATATGCGTCTTCAATTTGGCATCCTCATGAATCAACGCTAACTGATTTAATTGAATCTGTTCAGAGCCGTGCTGCACGCTTCATTTTTTCTGATTATTCCCGTTTTTCGAGTGTCTCGTTAATGAAAGCTCACCTTGACCTTCCGCTATTATCTTCACGTCGTAGGATCTCTCGCCTTTGTCTTCTTCACAAGGTATTTTATACGCCCATCTTTAAACAATCTCTCTTAAACCCCCCATCATACATCTCGGCTAGAATTGACCATCCTTGTAAGATCGCCCGCCCACAATGCTTCACCCTCGCACACCAGAAGGCGCTCTTACCATCTGCGATTGTGGACTGGAATGACCTCCCCGAGAACCTCATCGGCATCACCGACAGTGGAAGATTTCGGGACGCCATCACCAACTATTTCATGTAAACCCACTCCCCTCTGTAACGCCACTTGTGGCCCTGAGGGTATTATAAATAAATAAATAAATATACTTGCTATATTTTTACAAGTCCGCCATTGACGCCATGACGCGTGGTTCTCATGACCGCCGATCGCGGCTGGAGGTCGGGAAATATTATAATTTTTGCCTCGCTATTATGCGGCGGAATCGCAACATTTCGAAGAAAGGGGGATGTGTTTTATGTCCTTTGTGACAAGACAAACAATCTCAAAAGCAGAAGATGCAAATTCTTTCAACGTTAAAATTGTTTCACAGCTCCTTTAAGAAACTGATTTTCGCGGTCGATTTGAAGAGCCTGGCCGTTATTTCAGACATAATCGGTCATGCTGAGCAGTGTCGTTTCGGCCATAGTGCAGTATATTTCGACCATTTAAGAATGAGCGCGTGAAATTTGAAAGTGATAAGCTGCGTCGCGCGCCTGGTCTGGCTTGTACAACACCACATAAAGGACAAAGGCTGATACCTTGATCCCCGAACGTCATCACTAGTGGGCTTACGAACTGCCGCCTAGCTCGCGTTCGCTTTGCCTCAAACGCGTTGCCGCAAACGTTTTACCGCAAGCCTATCGCCGCGAGCACCACAGTCACGCTGAGCCTTTAGCGTGTTTGCCACTTAGGAGGAGATCGAAGATCTAGCAATGATGAAATGGTGCCATAATGCGCAGGCACTGTCTACTAGGTGTCCTTGACTTGACACTTGGCCCATGCCACAAGATGGAAAATGTTAAGATTTCGTAATGTTTATCGCTGTGAGTGCTACTGAAATAAAAAAAAAATCGTAAATAAAGAGGGATAAAAAGGGTTAGGCATTTATAGACTGTCGCCAAATAGGCCTCCTGCGCTGAAGTTTTGAACAAACTGTGGCGCCCTCATTTTGGGTAATACAAGCTCACCTGATTGGGCGTCGCACTACTTGTGGCCCCTTCGCTGAGCTTTTTCCTTTCTGTGTATTGCTGAAGAACAGAAAAACGCCTTTCGACATTCGAAATGGGTTAGATTCAAGGCCGCAAGACAATCGAAAGTGCCAGATTCATGCCACCACCGATAGGGTACGCGTGTGGTGACGACAAAAAATTTAACTTGCCAATGTTTTTTTGTTGTTGTTGTTGTTGTTTGTTTTGGAACGCGTGATACAGCGTTTTTTTTTGCTCACGCTCTTAGCGTCTTATCGTCCACCAGTGCTTCAACGGCGCTAGAATTTTTGTTGTTTCTTTGTATTTTCCTTGTTATCGCGTTCCGCACCAGAGCAGGCTTCTAGATGTGTGACAGTGTGAGACGCTCAAGTTTGTACTACCCAAAACAAGTCCTAACAAGTCCCTGAGTTCGTCGAGGGGTTTTTCGCAGCGCCCCCTGGGTAACGTAGGAGGCCTATATTGCCATAAACGAGTGTAGCGTCGAAAGTGGTCTTCAGACAACCGAAAAACGCTCTCTTAATTTTTCCTCGTGATAGAACATTCGGTGCCGCATCTAGCTGAGGGCAGACATCCAATGGTAAACCGTAGAACAGCACGCATAGTATCGAAAAGACGCATATATGGTTCTAATGAAGTCAGCTTTACGTTTATAACATTAGATACCCAAGTGGGTTCTCACGAACCTGCAGTTTCGTCAGCTCATTCGGAAATTTCGTCTAAGTTTAGACGTCCCTTACCTACGGCGTGGTCTAGCCAGGTCTTCTTGCTGGCAAGCGGCGCAGATTTCGCCGCTTCGCTTTATTTACGACGTTGGCTTGTTCGTGTTCCAACGGGAGCGTAGATCCGACCGGCGATCCAGCTAGTCGAGCGTGCCGTTTTATTCCTGGCCCCACGCGGGGAACCGACCCCTTGACGCCGCGTCGTCAAGCAATGCGGAGGGCAAGTCGTCTGCTCCTGGCGCTGGGATTGCGGTGACGTCAGAGTGACGCAGAGCTTTGATTGGCTTTGATTGGAAGGACAGTGGGTAGACCGCGATGCTAGATGCCTCGAGGTCTACCCACTATTTTCTTCAATCAGCCAGTCGGAGCTCGGCGTTTTGACATCATCGCAACCCCTGTGCAAGAAGCAGACCAACTTGGGCTCCGCATACCATCCAGAAAACAAGGCGTGCGCCTTCTCCACTCAAACGTCGTCGCTAGAGGATGCACGGAGCGCGTGAGCATCGCCGCCATCGTGGCTTCGCAGCGTCTGCCAACGAGCGCTACGCTAGCAGATGGCGACGCAAAGACGAACGCGTATGCCGCTTCGTGGCGACTCTGCTCCGAGCTTCAGGGTGTTTGCCGCTTGGGGCAGGTCGGGGATAGAGTGACGTCATGCGCAGGACTCGCCTTCTTGGTGGTATCACGCCAAGTCGGCGTACTCTGCCAGCAACGCCTGTCGTATCCTGCAAGTGCCCCCGGGGAGCGCGGAGCCGCGCGAGACAGGCCCAGGGTTAAGCGGGTTTCACAAGCAGCGATTCCGCGGCCGAAATCGCCGCCGCTAGCGTCGCGGCGGTACGGATCGCGAGGTTTCATTTCACATGAGCGTTTTCTGCCATTGTGATGGCCAACGTGGCTTGCAGCAAGAAGATGCGCAGTTGCAGCAAGCAGATGTTCCTAAATTCTTTGAGCTGCGCGTCCCAACGAACCTGATGCTTCGACACTTCACTGATAAGCAGTTCATTGAACAGGGCGTGATACAATTTGTTTTACTTGGTGTGACGATCTGTGTTGGAAAAGACGCGTCAATGTCCCTCAGTTCTTCTTCTTTTGTTTTTCTCACTACCGCTCGCACAAGCCGCTTCCAAGTAGCGTCTCTTGCGCTCCATACAGTTGGTACTCCGGCGAGGAAAGTAAAAAAGAACTGCGTAATAAATTGAGAAAAAAACTCCCGAGGAAGGGTACAGCAATCCGCCTCCTTCATATTCTCCTGAGCAGTTCCGACGTAACAGCTGAAGCAAAGAAGCTCGACCCGCCGGAAAAAAGAAACCGCAAACCAGTCGCTTGCGTTCTTTCTCTGCTTGTCGTCTGCTTCACGAACGTGAAAACTCCGCCGTCCTATGCGTGAGCTTTCCCGCAATGTTTTTCCTCCTCTCACGTGATTTCCCGCCGCGCTGTGAGTGGCCAGCGCGGAAGCTGCCGCTCTGCCGCGACGAAACCAGTGTTGGACAAAATACTCGATAAAAGTATTTAAGTTAAGTTACTAAATACCTGCTTCATAAAGTATTTAAAATACTACTCAAGTTACTTTCACTGCAAAGTATCTTGAGTAGAGTACAAATACTTAGAAATGTATTTCAGTTACTTTTGAAGATACTTCCGCATTGCTTAATTTGTATCGACGTCATTGACAACGACAATTATGCAGCTACGCAAATCTGGGTTACCAGAATGGTTTATTAGCACGCAACAACACAAAACGGGGGAAAAAAAGTATCGTAGGGCTATTTTATGCAGTCCGACTATAAAAAGCAAAATATTGTCACGAATGATAAATGATGAGGCGGCGAATAACAAAAGAAACTAAACGTTTCAGGGGGCGAACTTGTTCCCGAAACAAAATAGAGAAAGGCTAGCGTCGCAGGCGTCGATGTCGGCGAAACAGCAAGATCGACCGCTGGGGCGAGACTGACTCCGGACCGCAACTCGGAGCACCTTTTGGACCCGCATGGGTTTCTGGAACATTCGGCGTAGAACGTTCGGCGCGTAGAACATTCGTAACTCGATCAGACGACAAAATTCTCGAACTTACCAGAATGTCAAATTGAAGTAATAAATAAAAGAGAAGTCAGCTTTCCGGTATCGAACCCGGAGCCTCCGCGCGAGAGCGTCCACGCGAGAGCCAAGCGCGGTAACCATTCGGCCATGCGCTCGCTGGGCAACGCGCGTGGCAATATCACTGATAGATGTTACAAAACATTTCTGGGACAACAAGAAAGAGGTCGCTTTAGCTATTGGGGAGGAGATCAGACCGTGGTGCCCCAAGCGGTTAACTTTAGAACTAGATGGATGGGGACAACAAATACAATGGCTCAGCGCTCGGCTGACTTAACCGAACGCGGCGTCAGCGTTCAACTGGAGTTCGTGTTCTCCGGTGAGGGGAAAGAGGGGCTCCTTTGTTACCACTCCGGCCTGCATGAACAATGCAGCATGCACAGTGCCCAGCTCAGCACAAAAGCGCAAGTGGGTCAAGTTCGCATCCCCTGGCAACTGCTTTCGGGGGAGATCCGGCACTTAACGTCACTTCACTAATTGTTTTGTATTTTTTCATTACTGTGCCTTGCGCTCTATTAAAAAAGATACACGAACATGCCCACAAGGCCTGTGGGCATGTGCGCAGGCCTTGTGTTGGGTAAACACCGAGGTGTGGGGGTGACAAATGGGTCAGAGCGCTTCGCCAATAGTGACATCGCTGAATATCACATCCTGCGGCGCACCTTAGACGCATCGTTTAACTACATATTCCCTATACGGGGAGTTCACTATAAACGAACTCGGGACACGGATATGAGTGAATGAATAACAAAGAGAACCCACATAATAGCCACGGCAGTGGTCGCACCTTCTTCAAGTAGGTTGCGTTCAGAAAATCACTCAACGTCGGGGGACACTTTGTTGGCATTTTGAGAGTCATCCAGCTCCTAGTTCGTTTCCTGTACTGTTCTCTGCTTATCAATGTTCGCTTACAGACAGTGTTCGCGAGAGCAATAAGTGCCGGACTGACAACACAAAGAAAAGAAAAACAAATTTGACGTTTTGCCTTAGCAGGGTCAAATATACAAAAAGCGAAACAAAAATGTCTACTTTTTTGTGTGTGTCCACTTCTCATTTTGTTCTATTTGTTACTTTCTTGACACTCAAGTCTGCATTGTTCTCGTTGGTCGTTTCCCGGTCTGCTTGCGCCTCAGGGTCAGGGTGGCATCTTTACTTCCGTAAAACCACGCCTTTTGGTTGAGGATTTTTTGGGGGGAAACTTTATAGAAACAAAAAAGGCGCCTTTGGGAAGGCGAGGGGAGAACCTTCATTGTACGAACTTTGGGCTGAAATATGAGTCACAGTCGGCAAAAAAGCGATATTTTCACGAGCTCAGTTAAAGTCACCGTAGCTAATCGGAGCTGGCAACAGGATTCGGTTGCTCGAAAGAATGTTCACGTTTGCTCGTGCCACGCCCACGCCACTTCCTACCGAAAAACTCGGAAAATGGCGGAATGTCAAAAATGTATTTAAGATAATGAGTACAAGATACTCGGAATTGTAATTAAAATAGAGTATTAAATACTCTCCATCAAAGGCATTTGCAAGATACCAAGATACTCCAAAAAGTATTTAAGATACAGTATCTTGAGTAGAGTATTTGAGATAGGCACAAGTCTGGACGAAACAACGGCACGGTTCCAACCTGGTGGAACCGTGCCGCTCGGCCGCTGCGGCTGGCCAGAGAGCCGCGACGGCAGAAATCGCTGCATGTGAAACCAGCATTAGCGCCACAAAGCGAATTCGGTCGTATTTCTACTCAAAAGGAAATGAATATTTAAGAAACCGCATTGGCAACCGCTTCCCGAAAGCGGTTTATCTTCAACCGTGAATTCAGCTTTACAGACTTCAACTACGTCTCGGCTAACTGATCTGGTTTTTAACTCCATCTTGTTTCAAACTGATTTGTTTTACCGACATTAAAAGCCGGTTTACACAGCACCCTTTGCTCACGTTGCGTTGTGTTAGGAGAGCTTACGTCTGGTTATGCCTCGAGTCATCGGGACATCCATGCTTCGTACGAAGCGTGATGTCTTGCAGGCGATTTTCGAGGCACGAATGTTGCGCTGACTCGTAGCGTAGCGCAAGTAAACGTAAAGCAAACGCTCCTCCATGAATGGGCCTTCATTATATGTACCGTGTCGTCGTAAAATTGCACATAGAACTGACTGGTACATCGGTGGCTGAGTCAGTTTGAATGCTATTTAGTTGTCATCTCCATTCTAGAACCACGCCTTATGGGGAAATTGAAGTGTTTATATATAAGTGAGAGTGAAAAACTGTAGTCACTGCCAGCCAAAGAAACTTAGGGCTTGTTATGTTCACGCTTCTTCCTTCGTGATTTGTTATTAGGCGTTCTTATCGCCTAATGCCGCCATTTTATTAGCTCCGAAAGGACCATAAGATGCTGGACTCGCAAAGCCCCGCGTATGTCAGGCTGTCAGCGCCCACCCTCTAAAAAAGATCCGTTCTTGAAAGGTTCTTTGACGCCCCAAGACCTCTTGCATCACGTGAAGAACGGTTTCGTCTCTATCGTCCCCTGGAGCACTAGAAAGGCCACTGGACGTTGCTGAACTCTTTCCATCAAAAAAGGAGCTTAAATGAACCCCTTATCGTTTTTTTTTCTTTTTGAAGAACCCTTTTAGAAGTTGCTTAAAATACATTTCTAGGGGCGAAATATAGACAAGCCGAAGAACCCCTAAGAGTTTTTTTTTTATTACGACCAGGTTTGTTTTAGAGTGTATGGTTCGGTAAGCTCAGTCTTGGGTTCTTTCCCGTAATGATGATGTGTACTTTTTTAAACAAAAGCCAGTAATTCTAAATATTTGCAGAACACGAAACTGGGGCTATGGTAATGATTAAAGTGTGAGGACATACATGATTACTGGAATGCAATACCGGTCGCCGTTCAGATTAGCTAAGCTGCTTGTACGATTGTCCATAATTTGTATTCCGGGTGAATATCTGAAATTTGTGTAAGCATCTTTGTGAGATAATTTACAATTCCCCTCTATTATTTTCTATCGAAAGAACCTTAATTCATTCCGATCGCTTATGTCTGATTCCAGAGCATTGGCTGCCAACCCTAGATTTGTGTGAAAGGAATGGCTGCGCGAGGCGTTGATTCAAAATGGGCGAATCGACCCTTGGCGAAGTGCAACATTCAGGATTCGGGGAGAATTCCACAATCGCACAAATGCTATTTAGCGAAAAAAAAAAAAAAAAACCTTTAGACGGTCCGCAAAAAACGGTAAAAGAATTTAAAATGAGACCTTGATTTGATATTTACCATGATTCCACCTTTACATATGGAGTAAATGAAATCTTAGATCGCGGAGAAGCTGGCAGTTACAGTTTAACGTCACCTACCTCATATACTTGTAATATATAGTTTTGTACGTTTTTCACAATGTGGTACTTAATAATGAGAAGAATGTAATGCTTTTTATTACCAGTGGAAACTTTTTTATCAGCACGGACCATACAACGGGGAACAAAGGTGCACATACGACGAAGACGCGCTGTTTCAATAGCTTTCAGTATGAACCAGCAAGGGCAACCATTACTTGTGATTCACCAATGGAAGTTTGTGTTCGTTCGTTCTTTTCTGTTACCTTCCTGTATGCGTTTCCTATTCTCAGCACCGATGTCCGACCTTTAACGACTTCGCAGTTATTCCGACCTCGTTTGGGTAGCATTATGGTTGCAATTTGTATATTGCCGCGTGCAGGGCCTACCAATCAGCGTCCGGTGCATGGTATTCTAGAAGATTGGCGTTTATTCTTACTCGGGACATAACTTTTATCATTTCGCCCTCGTTTACGGTTCTCGAAAGTAGCGGTTCATTCTCACCCAGAACGCTCGATGCTCGAACCTTCTCGGCCGAATTTTTGCGATGCCGACGCACACTAGATAACGAGCGGCCCGCGACCTTGTCGAGTCAGTCTTGCTCTCGCTTGCTGTTACACCGCCAAATCGACGCACGCTTTTCGCTGTCTCGACGCTCATTCTTTATTTTGTTTTGAACAAGTTCGCCGATTAAACTTTTTTCAGTTTACTGTTTATCCTATCGTCGCCTTCATTCGCGACACTATGTCCCGCAGGAAATGGTTCGATAATAGAACGGAAACCTTTTTTACGAATATAAATATTTGTTATTGTGGGTTTCTAAACAATCTCTCTGTCTCCCATCTCCTCCCCTAAAATACCTGTTTCACACGTAGCACCAACGGAACGGATATCAAAATATAAACATAGTACAGGCAAAAACAAAAATTAATCATCGAGCCAAACTATTTTAGTTTGGTTAACCCTTGAGTCATTCTAAAATTTAGTAGCTGTGTTTGAGACGTCTTTTGTTTGTCCCCTCTTAGTAGCCTCCGTCTTAGTTTTTAGAAATGTATTATCCGTATTATCGAATGAGGCTTGGCAAAATATTTTAAAGGTTATGTTTGGCTAGATGAGGTTAGGCTATGCACCGATTAAAACGTTTTAGCATATCCTTTGATGACATT
Source organism: Ixodes persulcatus (assembly GCA_013358835.2). NCBI lineage: Eukaryota > Metazoa > Arthropoda > Arachnida > Ixodida > Ixodidae > Ixodes > Ixodes persulcatus. The sequence goes on from JABSTQ010003251.1 coordinate 14,678, forward strand.
AATTGGCTGATTATTCGGTTAATTTGCTTTGTGGACGCTGATATAATTGTCACAGTATTGCGAAATTATATGCTCACACGGGTACACTTTGTATACAGAACGGCCGGGATTTTCAACGCCTTAACGCTGCGCATAAACGTTAAGTAAGATTTCAATTCATTTACTTGTGTTTGGAGTTTTGTTTTTTAGTTTTGTACTTTAGACTGGCGTAGTGAACCCTCGCTACTGGGTTTACTACGCCAGTCTTAAACCAGCTGGCCTGCAGTATTGATTTAGTTTTATTTCTTGTCGTTTTACATTATTTCGAACGCCATGAATTGATGGCAGAAAATGAGGGGATACACAAACTATGCATAAACCTTTTTAATGACTCAGGCTGCCGGCTACAGAGTACTGTACAAAGTACCGTTTTTATACATAACAGAGAACATGCAAGCGAGCTGGTGAACTTTCAACATCTTGAACACCCGATAGTTAAAATGAAAAATGTGGACGACGCACATATGAGTTTCTTGAAACCTGTGTGTGCTTTGTTACATTTTTATACCTCGGATGTTCAAAATAGTCCTGCTTTTGTTTGGCAGAAGGAGACGGGGGGAGCGACTAATTGAGAACTTCTCAAGAATAGAGCGGTGATTTTGCCAATCCGTTATCTCGCTCACTGCGGACATACGAATAACGAAACAAAACTCCAATAATTATTTTACATTATGAGGTTAAGCAGCATAGTATAGTTTTTTTAGCACCAGAATACAAAAACTTCGCGTGTGTAGTTTGAAGAAATTGTATTTTAGAGAAGAATTCTCGCCATCGATTTGATGTCGTTTTGGTAGTGGCGTGACCATTTTCTTTGACAACCCCATCGATGCAGTTTTTACTAATGAGCCGAATAAACAATTGGCCTGCCTGCTTTGCATTATTTGGTAAGGTAATAAAACACAGCCGTAGTAATAGCGTCAATTGCACCCAGTACTAAACCAATCATCCTAGAATATAGCTCGTGTAATAGTTTTTTTATTTTGAAATTAAAATAACTGACAAATATTAACCACACTCCAAGCCATAGCAAGAAATTCATTTCAATTGCCTTTCAATAACCTTTTTCCGGAGGCGGATAGCATTAACGAGCCTCACATATACTGTGCTAGTTTTTACACGCAATACTTTGACGCGTGTGGTTTCGTAAGGTCATACAGATATTTATGTTACTGACTGCTACGCAGACTTGTACGTAACGAGTTACAATTAAGTAAATGATTACTTGTAATCAATTACATTTTATAGTAACTTTTTAAACGCTTCAATTTCTTTTTGTTTCTTCTGTGGTAGCGTTGACTGTGAATCCATCACTATTTTTCTGTAACCAATTACAAGCAATGATCATTTATACCCAAATGATGTGCTTGTTATTTCTGGCGATTTCAACTACCCTGAAATTAAGTGGTCCATTCTGTCTGATAAAATACCATTTTTTATTGTGGCAGAACCTTCCAAAACAGTCTCGCGATTTTGTTGACGTTATATACTCTTTTGCACTTTCTCAAATTGTTAATAAACCCAGTCGTGGTGAAGCCATGCTTGACCTTTTTTTTATTTCAAAACCCGATCTAGTTAAAAATACTGTGTATATGAAACCATTAGGTGATCACATATCTATTAATGTTGAACTTTTCATTCCATCATGTGAGCAACCTCTTCTGACAAAAACAATCTTCAGTTACTCAAGGGCAAACCTCGACGCTATTAACCAACACTTTTCGCTCTTTTCAGCTTGGTTTTTAGAGGCATTTGACTCTAGATCTCTGAATGAAAACTGGATCTTGTTTAAGTGTAAATTGCTTGAGTTGTGTGACAAATTTATTCCGAAACTAACCCTTCACACGTCGTTTTCGAACCCGTGGTTTTCAACACGTTTGAAGAGGTTGCTGAATAAAAAGAATAGGCTTTTTCGTGCCGCAAAGGCGTCGCAGTCTGCTATTTCATGGTTAAAATACAAGGAGTGTTATTTAACTTGCAAATATGAACTAAAAATGCGCAAGATAAGTTTTTTAACTATGATCTTTGTAATATACTGAAAACGAACCCCAAAAAGTTTTGGTCCGCTGTGAATCCAAAGCAGGTAAAGGACTCGGTCAGCTTGACTGACGCCTCTGGAAAAAGTTTCCCGACCGCCGAGACTTGTGAACTCTTTTGCACTTTTTTTAGTGAAGTGTTCACTGATGAAGTTTTTCCATTACCCTCTTACTGCCCAGAATATCTTACAACCACCATAAATGGATCAGATCATTGTAAGAAATGACGGAATTTCAAAATTAATATCAAATTTACCATCTAACTCGGCTCCCGGTCCTGACCTTATAACTACAAAGTTGCTAAAGATTAGAAGTGATATATCTAGTGTGCTCTTATCCCGCATATTTCAAAAATCCCTTGACTCTGGTGTTGTTCCGGCTGACTGGAAATCTGCAATGGTTGTCCCGATTTTTAAAGATGGGGCAAAAGATGTCCCTACCAATTTCAGACCCATATCTCTCACCTCTGTTCTAAGTAAATTGATAGAACATGTCGTTTATTCTAATGTAATAAATTATTTATTTATAAACAATATACTCTTTACAAACCAGCATGGCTTCCGGCGGTCGTACTCCTGTGAATCTCAGCTTTTTGAATTTTTAACGGACATCCACCATAACCTACATAAAAACATGAACCTCATGCTATCTTCATTGATTTTAAAAAAGCGTTCGATAAAGTCCCACATTGCCGTCTTATCCAAAAAATTGACCGCATCTCCACGGGGTGAATGATGTTGCTTGGGGCGAAGCTCTGGTGGTGCTTGTCTGCGTAGACGCCGAGCCGCAGCATGCCGAGCCTTTTCATTCATGTCAGTAGGAGAATGTGTGGTTTTCTTCTTTTTCTTTTTTTAAGCAGACAGATGAGATGGCATATCAGAACCCCCTACTCTTTTTTTTCTTCTTTTTCTTTTTTTCATAATTTTTTTCATCTTTTTTTTTTCCAATTATTTTTTTGCCCTACACGAGCACGTGATCTCACGAGCAGAAGCACGAGCACCCGACGCCGGCCTACGGCGGACAACGGACGGCGGACGGACATGGCTAGCCCCTAATGAGCTTCGCCCCTAAAATTAAAAGCACTTAAAGTAGAAACGTCCGTTATTAACTGGATTGAAAATTTCCTTTCAAACAGAACACATAACGTTGTTATAGGCAACAATTGTTCGTCACAACAACTTGTTAAATCCGGAGTACCGCAGGGAACCGTGCTGGGTCCATTGTTGTTTCTAATTTACATAAATGACCTGCCGGATCTTCTGAATTCCACTATTAGGTTATACGCGGACGACTGCGTGATTTATGGAAAAATCATGAGTGTAATTCCGATTGCACCCTTTTGCAAAATGACTTGTCACAAATTCAAGCATGGTGTCGAGAGTGGCAAATGCATAGATCAATGTTGACAAAACGAAATTTCTTAACTTCACTACAAAAAAAAAAAAAAACATTACTCAGATTGACTGTTCACTTTCTACCTTACCAATTGAAGCCGTAACATCCTACAAGTATCTTGGCATCACCTTTAACCGTAACTTATCATGGGAGCCTCATAAAAACTACATATCTGCGAAAGCTTTAAAGCGCTATCTTTATAAGGCCACGCAAGAAGCAAAGCTCATCGCACACAATTTTTTATCCGTCCTCAACTTGAGTATGCATCAGTTGTACCTAGAAGAAAAATTGGAAGCTGTGCAGAACCGGGCTACACGTTTCATTCTCCACAATTATCAGCCTACAAGTGTTAGCGCAATGAAAGCAAAATTAAACCTCCCTCTTTTAAAACACAGAAGGAAAGTATCACGTCTTACCCACCTGCACAAAATATATTATAATTTTCCTTTAAAAACGTGAAAGCCGTTTACAACTCCCTGTAACGCCGAATTGGAGCGCAGCTCTTGAGGAGGAGGGGGGAAGGGTACTCAGGGCAGGGTATTCCCCTCCTTCTCCCCCTCCCCTCATTCTTCAATCTCTTCCGGGGGGGTCGCGTGACCTTGGGGGGGGGGGGGGGTCACGTGACCTGAGGGGTCACGTGACCCCCTCCCCCCCCTTCCCCGAGGTCACGTGACCCTCCCCCCTCCGCCTCCCCCCCCCCCCCCCCGAGGTCTCGTGACCCCGGGGGGGGGGGGGGGGCTCGCGCGGTGCATTATGGGACATTTCCCATAATGCACCGCGCGGTTACGCCGACGGCGACGGCGACGCCGCTCAAGCCGGGAACGGGCGCCTAAGAGCTACGCTCTAAAGGTGAATACTGCCCACCGGCCACCCATATCTCCCCGCGCACTGACCATCCACTCAAAATTCAACTGACTACACCTAGGACTAACCTATTCAAATTTTCTCCCTTACAATTGGCTATTACTGATTGGAACAACCTCCCGGAACCTATTGTGAGCATCACAAAATGCAATATCTTCAGATCTGCCATTTCCTCTCTCGTCACTACCTAGCGTCCTGTTTGCACGTGTTCATAAACATCCTAATCTTTTTTTTGTTTGTGTTATTTTGATGTTTAAATTTGCCCCCCCCCCTCCCCCCCTTATGTAAAGCCCCCTGTGGGCATTTAAGGGTTAAATAAATGAAATGACATGAAATATGTTTCCGAAGTTGGTAAAATTGATTATAGAGATTTTTACGTAAAAAGTTGCTCTCTCTGCCCGTGCGTCGCTAGTTCATGTTCCACCAAAGTTGAACATTAGTTTTTACCCCTCTACAAGTGAAACGAGATCCCAGGAGTAGAATGTCAAGATGCGCAGCGACGTTTTGACTGCCCAGCTGTCGAGAGTGCCTCGTTTGTTCTGTATACGGTTTGTAACAATCCGAGTTTTCCGCGGCATAGACGAGTCTGTTCTGCACTGACCTCATCTAGTAACGTAACACGTAACGTTAAAAGTAATCAGTTTATTACTTTATTATTTTTTTATTACTTTCGCGATGCAGTAATTCATTTCTGTAATCAGTTACATTTTCAATAAAGTAGTTGTGATAGTAATCGGTCACTTTTTTTAGTAGCGCATACAAGACTGCTGCTACGTACAAATATGGCGATCTTTCTTTCTTTTTTTAGAGGTGTGGAGGTTGAGGGTTGAAGGAAGGGAAGCCGTCTTGAGAGGTATTTTTCCAAGCTAGAGTAGCGCTTCGAAATTCATGCGAAACGTAAGGAGTGTAGCCTAGAAGGCATCGCTCACCATCTTTCCGAACCTGGAAGGGACGTTTCTTGTCTTGTCCTGAAATTGACAAAAATATTCATCTGTTAGCTCGAGTCAACGTCATGTGCAACAAAATTTAAAAGGAAATTAAAAAACGTGTTCGCCGCCGCAGAAAATGATCCGTAGAATTAAGTTTTGAAGCGTGTCGGCTACCGCTTTGTAGTTGACTCCGCTCAAGAGGTGTTTGAATAATGTATAATAGACTTTTATTTATAGCATTTTTGCGGAAGGAATAACCGGCAATCTGAACCGAGAAGCGAAGACGCTCGATAAAAAAAAAAAATTGAGGGATTCGATATTGCTATAGGAAAGATGCGCTCTTGGAGCGCGCGTGGCATGCTCAGGAAATATGAGCTTTGCACAGGAATCTCGGTGCAATAAGGGTGCCACGATGCCTACTTTCATATATTTTACTCTTTCGAAGAAAGGTAGAGGTGAACGACCGATAGCTTTCTCTTTTCCTTTATACCATGGTTAGGTCGAACAGGTCAATAATCGGGGTCAGAGAATAAAGAATATGAATAACAACTCCGGTCCGCACCCGGAAGGAGAACCATGCATTGGTCGACGGAGCCTTGGCGACCGATTTTAAAGTGCTGAGAGTCTAAAACGGCAGTCACGCTGCTCGTGTATTATACAAAAGACCCGGAGTTCGCTGAAGACACGAAGAGAAAATTATCAGTCTGCGCGATTCGAGCTTTTTTTTGTTGCATGTTTGCTTTATGCATATGAATACATACAAAGAGTTTCCGAGAATTGGGAACCATCCTCTTCGGCCCGGGTAGATAAACTATGCATCGCAGAAAGCTCAAACTCTGTGAGAATGTCGCGCTGCAGTGGCGGTTGGGATAAAACGGATAATTTTGAGACCATGACGTTACCTGGATCAAAAGATAATCGAGAAAAAGAAACGAAATTTTTGTATGAGCCGACGTCCAGCTAAGCCTAATATCGTTAAAACAAGACATGACACCGTGAGAGCACGTAGCGGCGATTTTAGTGAAAAAAACTTCCCATCAAGAAAGAGGATGTTTGCTTTCTTGCTGACAAGTTTCCCTTTTTTTTCTCTCTGAAATAGGTACGGGCGCCAACAGTGTCATTTCTTGTTTTGGCGATATTAGGCTTAGATGGATGTCGGCTCATATATTGAAAGTTGGTTTTTCTCAATTATCTTTCGGTCCAGGTGACGTCACGTTCTCAATCTTTCGCATTCTTTTCCAACCGCTATGGGGTCCCATTTTCACGAAACTCGAGCTTTCTGCGATGCTTAGTTTATTTACCCGAGCCGAAAAACACGGTTCTCGTGTGTCTGCAAGTCCCTGTATGTACGCTCCCAACGTGTGTGCACCACTTGTATGACAAAGGGGACAGAACGGTCCCAAATAAAAAGAAACACGCGTTAGATAGTGTCTGCAGGCAGTCTTTTGTGCGACGTATTAGCGGTATGATGGCGACTTCAGAAGGTCGTCCCTTGGCCAAGGAGCCACTTATTATCGCTCCTTGGCCCATGCCTATAAGGACAGCGACGAAGGAATAAGAAAGCTACAAGCGTGAACATAATAAGCCGTGCAAGTTGGTCCGCTCTCTGCGCACCTCGTGCCTTCGTTCGCCCCTCCCCCGAATGCGCCCACATGTTTCCCCGCTGCCTGAAGCAATGACGGCGCTTGCTTGGCTGACTCGTCATGGCGCCTTTCCTAGGCGTTTCCAGTGTTTGACCGGCATCCTTGCGTTCCGGTGCCCCAAAGACGCACTTCGGGACACTTGCTCGCCGTAGAGTCGCTGACAGAAAGGCAACTGACGTGGCGCTTCCCGAGCGTCTCATTATCGCAGCAGAGAGAACGTCCGAGAGCTATTCACGAGGCACGGAGCGCGAGTAAAACGAGTCACGCCCAGCGTTGCTTAAGCTCTCAGTGGGTGTCCAAATTCGCCACGTCTATTTGCCCGCAGAATACCGACAATTCTTATTTTTTCTTTTACCTTAAAGTATGCATCTGCGAACGCTCCAGCCCCGCCTAAATGTAGCGCTATCGGTCCGCACCAGATGCCAAGGTCTCAGGTAACCCATATTTCGTTCCAAAGTTACGAAGTGATTTCCGAAGGTCTTAATTGAGAAAATGGCGGTCAACGGAGGTCTCAAATACGTGCAACTGGATGGCGCAGGTTACTCAAAACGAGAGAAGCCATTTTTCATTAAAATTTTCATGAAATTCCCAATGCACGGTTAGTTTTGACATTTTGGCATTTGGGCCGGCTTGCTTGAGCAGCGTCTCAGCTGAGACTGGTTGAAACTTGCAAACTCGTGCCTACCCCAAATAGTCTGCTTAAGGTACTGTATTTCAAATACTTTTTGGAGTATCTTGGTATCTTGCAAATACTTTTGATCGAGAGTATTTCATACTGTATTTTGATTATATTTCCGAGTATCTTGTACGCATTATCTCTAATACATTTTTGGCATTTTGCAATTTCCCGAGTTTTTCGATATGAAGTGGCGTGCGCAAGGCCGGAACAAACATCGTTATTGTTTCGAGCAACCAAATCCTGTTGCTAGCTCCGATAAGCTCCGATGACTTAGATTGAGCTCTTGAAAAGATCGCTTTTGCTCCGATTGTAGCTCATATTTTGCCCCAAAGTTCGTACAATGAAGGGTTTCTCTTCGCCTTCCCAAAAGCGCCTTTTGTTTGCAAGAGCTTCCCCCAAGAATCCTCAAACAAAAGGGGTGGTTTTACGAAAGTAAAAATTGCCATACAGAGGTGCAACGCAAAACGGGAAACGATCCACGACAGCAATGCAGGCTTCAGTGTCAAGAAAATAACAAATAGAAGAAAATGAGAAGTGGACAAAAAAGCAGGCACTTTTTTTTTTGCTTGCGGTATATTGAACCCAGTTACGGCAAGTCGTCGAGGTATTTTTTCTTTCTTTTCTTTTTGTTGTTAGTCCGGCCCGTATTACTCTCGCGAACACTGTCCGTAAGCGAGCACTGAGAGAACAGGACAGGAAACGAACTACGAGCAGGATGACCTCTCGAAATGCCAACAAAGTGTCTTCCAACATTGAGTGCCTTTCTGAACTCAACCTACTTGAATAAGGTGCGACCAGTGCCGTGGCTATTATGTGGGCTCTCTCTGTTATCCATTCACTAATTTCCGTATCCCAAGTTCGTTTATAGTGAACTCCCCATATAGGGAATATGGATTGTAGCTAAACGATGCGTCTAATGTGCGCCGCCGGACATGATATTCAGCAATGTTACTATAGATGAAGCGACCTCTTTTCTTTTTTCTTTTTTTTTTGGGGGGGGGGGGGGGGGTTCAGGGAATGTTTTGTAACATGTATCAATGATGTTCTGCTCCTTATATGGACTGCATAGAATAACCCTACGATGTTTTGTTTTTTTGCCGTTTTGTGCTGTTGCGCGCTAATAAACCATTCTGGTAAACCAGATTTGTGCAACTGTATAATTGTGTTTGGCACTGGCGTCGATACAAATTCCGCAATGCGGCAGTATCTTCAAAAGTATTTCAATTACATTTGTCAGTATTTATACTGTACTCAAGATACTTTACAGTGAAAGTAACTTGAATAGTATTTTAAATACTTTGTGAAGCAGGTGTAGTTACCTTCGATACTTTTATCGAGTGTTTTGTCCAACACTGGAATTTGTAAGGAAGCGCCGCAAAGGCTGGTGCGCGCGAGCGTCTTGAGACGCGGTTTGAGTCCCGCTCGTGCGTTGCCTTTGACAGCGCTCTCTCTCCCTCGGTCTCAGCTGAGACGCAGTTTCCAGCAAGCCGGCCCTGTTCCGAACCTCAAGCGCTACATTTGGCCGGAGAATGAGCGTTCAGGGATGCGTACTTCATATTCGCGATGAAAAAAAAAAACACACACACACACAAAAAACCCCAGTAAATGTTTTTTTTTTTTTTTTTTTTTTGGGGGGGGGGGGGACACGCAGTATTTAGGAGGGTCATTTGTTTCAATCTACGAAGAGTGTTCGACGAATGACAAGAATGAAAATATATGCTGTGCTGGGGCACTGACCGTGAGGCAGACACACCAAAGGCCAAACTCACTCTCAGAGTGCAGACGGTTTTTTTTTTTCTTTTGTTTTTTAGCTCTAAACATATTTTTAACGTCGCCATTCGCTAATATGGACTTGCCTTTGTAGATGGCGACAGTTTACTGTCCTAAGTTATTTGCGGGAAAGTTGGCGCAGTAGATTGTTTTTTCCACTGTACAGTCCTTGACTGCGGGAACTAGCATATCGAATGGAGATTGGACTACTTTGATTGGTACTACTAGATGGGTAGACGAGAAAGAGGTAGAGACAGGGTGCGTGTCATTAGTCCCTGCTTCATTCGATCCGTTACAGTTATACGATTGCCGTCGTGGAAACCCAGCCACTGACAATTTGAGGAAATGCATGGCGTGGCGTTTAGTGTCTCGCTCCGCGATTAATTTTGCCAGTTTTTATCGGCTAATGCCATACTTTAAATAATTTTTTATTCGAGTTTTAATTGTCTTTTTGTATATTTATTTTACAGTTTAGTTTAATTTCGAGCGACAGGAAGATGGTCGGGACTCAGCAGAACCGGCGTTTCTTAAGTTGCATCTGACTATGTTTGAGATTACCTTTAATGAAGTTCATGAAATCTACAAAGCTAGATAACAAAAAAAAAAAAAGAAAACAAAATATATATACGAGGGCCATTCATAAGTTCGTATTATTGTCACGAAGGAATAGAGATTCAGCAATGAAACTCGAGTAGGAGTTGAGACTTACTCTGCATATTCGCCACCAAACGTTACCCCACTTTCTCCAGCGATGCACCACATGCCGGAGGCCATTGTTATAGAACTCCTCGTTTTGAGTGTTCAGGAATCGCTCCACTTCAGCAATCACTTGGTCGCCGTCCTTGAAATGCTTTCCTCTTATTTGTCCACCCTAGTAACGCCTGCGCCATTTACCGAAAGTGTCATAAACTGGGGCATTGTCCCCGAACAACGCTCCTAGATTGGAATAAATATCCTTGGCGTTGCTTCCCCTCAAATGGAAAAAAATGGATCACTGCATGTGCTTGGCACCGACGGGTGGTGCCATTTTTGTTTCGACTCCCTGGCGGCATTCCGAGCTACTATATCATGCGATGTTTATACTGTGTGGAAACTAGAGGGACGCGCGTTCATGTTGATGCCTGTTTCGTTCCGTTTTTTTAAATTTTTTGTGCCGATAATACGAACTTTATGAACGCCCCTCGTATATATATATATACTGGGGACGCTCAAAGTGAGAGCATATTTTGTTTGTGTCCATTTTGCTCGAATAGACATTGCGGATAATTTCTCAAACCATATCATTTAAAGCGTGGAAAGGGACGTTAACCGATGATGGCATTTGACTTCGGAGCGAGACAATGTTCTTTATTCCTCTAGTCAGGCTATTACCCCTACGTTAACAAAGTTATCGACCGATGATAGGCTACTATATAAATCTTCGCGCGTCATTTTAGGAGGGGTTTAACGACCACGTCGTCAGAAGACAAGCCGTTGAAAGACAATTCGTCGAGTGAAAATTGCTCAACGAACTACAGGGCCGCAAAATTCGTCCGCGATATGGGATTCATTCTTCGTCGACGAATGGCCCGTCGACATTGTGGTCGCGGACAAATCGCTATGAACAGCGCGCCGTGGTTCATTTTAGAATATTCGCATTTCTTGACGCCTTCCTCGGCACCGCCCACGTTAGAGGTTTGACGCGAACAAATTGACCACGGCCTGGAAGGCCAACCGGACGTAACTCCGTTTCATCTTAAAGGGGCAGTGCAACAATTTTCACACTTTGGCCAATTAACTGCGGGAAGGAATCTGCGTCACCTAAGGAACAAAAAACCGAAAACCGCATTTTCTTGCGAGCGCTAGTCTTATTTAAAAAAAAATGAAACAAATCGAAGGTCGAAGTTCCTCAACTCTTCACGCCGACTTTCGAGTGACGTACTCTGGGGGTTCACGTGGTTTTCTCCTTGGGCCCTCTCTTCAGTGACCCCAGCCGCTTCCTCCGCGATTGTCGACTTTCAAGGGATTAGCCACGTCGAAGGTCGCGGCGCGCGATGGACACAAAGGACGGATCGCCACGGGGCTGATTGCGAGTGTAGCAGCGGAGGGGGACAGGGTTTGTTGACTTCCGCGTACCCCCAGAGACGCTGTCATTTTAGTTCCCGTAGCCACCACAGGCGGCTGCAGATCGGCAAATAATTCGTTTTTTGCCTTGCGATTACGCAGCAGAATAGCAGTTTTTCGGGGAAAGGTGACGCGTTTTTGGTCACTTGGGCTCAGACTTGGACGTAGTTCAACTACTCTACTCAAACTACTGTAGTTTAACTACTTTTCCGAGTAACTTGGTAAAATTCAATTACAACTTTATTTGGGTAATTAGTAGTTTAATTTAACTACATTTTTCAGGTAACTTCTACTCAAATTACTAACTACTTTCGAAATCGTCGGCAGATGAAATGGCCTTCCCGAACAAGGGGCCCCCTCGCAGCCGTAGAAAATGCATTACAGGCGTCCTTGGGCCAAGGTGGCGATGAGCAGCAAAACATAACACCGACGCGCACGAACGCAGGAAGAGATGCTTAACAAGCCTTGGTCGGGTATTGACCTAATCCGGTAATGCACGCAGGCGCCGCGCCTTCAGCTGCAACCGTGCAAGCAAAGACGGGGGCACTCCGAAGGTTGTTGTTGTTTTGATGCTGCCTGCCCTTTGTGAGTTCTGACTCAAGCGGTTTGGGGGTTCTACGGGAGGCGCCACTGGCATGACCTCGCAGCTGGGCGCCTGTTCCCATCGTCGCCTCGTCGTCAGCGAATACTCCCTTGCAAAGCCGGGCTCCCCCGCACACAAACACATACACGGATAATCCGTTCCTGGGAGCACATTCCCGCTTCCAGCTGCAACTGTACGAGCGCCGATGCTTGTTCACGTAATCCTTCGAGCCCCTCCGACCTTCCACGCCAGGGAGACCTCCTGTTTGTTGAAAACGATTTACTTGTTAGGCGTGTCAGGCGCGTCAGGATACCGTAGTCGCCGGCCAGGGTTGCGGGTCACCCTTGGGAGTTCCTTTTATTGGACCCGGCGTTAGCAGCGAAGTATACTTTCGTTTCATCTTCTGTTAAATAATAAAAAAAACTTCTTTTTTTTTTCGGTAGCGTAGCGCTAGCACTGCAACGAGACGCGCAGTCGTCCGGATCATCTCATCGTCGTGGCGTGAGACTTGAACCCTTGAACGGTCAGGTCCACTCGCTTAGCGTACTCTCCGAACGTCGTGGGAATAAAGAGGGGCCAGTCATAACAATCTCAACTAGCGCAAGAAAAAGACAAAAGAGGAGTGTTTGTTATACAACCCCCCAAACGAGGCAAACCTCACATGTTTCGTCATGGACACCTAAGATGCCAACACTCGCTTACCCGACCGTGCACAGCCTGTTTCTCAAACTCAACGCTGCCGTTCCATCCAGCGCGTCGGTGGAACGTCTTTTTTAGCTTAGCTGGGGACGTCGTTAGTAGAAAAAGGCGAAAACCCTCCTATCAATAACTTCGAAAGTAAATTGCTTCTGCGAGCGAATAAACTATTTTGGTGAAAACTCAAGACATAAAATG
>JABSTQ010003252.1:0-39192 GCA_013358835.2 Ixodes persulcatus
AAGCTCGGCCGGTACGTGGCCGACAGTTCTGCAGTAGAGGTCCAACGGCCCGTCGTCCGCTGCCATCCGCTAGTCTCACGATACGCGAAACGACGCCATGTTGAGAATTTTCAGTGAACGCACAGAATGCTTCCGGTTGTCTGTACTAACTTTTTTTTTCAATCAACGTATTTGCAGCTTTTTGGAAGCCACAAAAACTGGGTTTCATATTTTTTTTTTTCTATTTTGTAATATTGACTGTGTGCCTTCAATGACCTACGACTTTGATTCAATTTGGTGGTCGCTTCGAAACCTTAGAAAACGGCCGGTGACCACGGAAAAGAGAGTGAGCGCGACTCAAACCGGCCAGTTCTCGATCGGCGGTTTTCGGGCGGAAAGAAACCGAATTTGAGCCGCAAATTTGTTCTGGGTAGTTGGGCTCTCATATGTCACATACAACTAAAAACCTCGGCGAGCATAAATACCCTGTCAGTGTCCCTTTAAGTTCAAACACAAGATTTTGTTAGATTGAAATGTGGGGTTACAGTACATTTGGCTTGCCTGAATCGTCCACCACAAACATGAATATGGGTAAAAGCTGAGATTTTAAAGGTGAATATATCAACAAAATGAAACCCTGCTCCCGCTTGTTTTCTTATCCTGGTGCCTTTCCGTCACGGCATTCGAATTTGTATCTTCCCATTTAATGGGATAGATAAAAAAATAAACTAAAAACTTTCCTCGATCCATCTAAGTATAGTAATCGGCAAAATACAAACGTAACGTATATGTAACGATACGTTTCATTTTTTAACTGTAACGGAACGAGTTTCTTTTCACATATGGAACTTGTAACGGGAATGCGTTACAATCTCATTCGCTAACAGGACTTTGTCCAAATCGGGAGTGGCTGATCGGCAAGGTATATAGGAACTTACATCTCATCAAAATTAGTCGAGAGTAACAGCAAAAGTTGTATGATTACTTTTGTTTTGTATCGCTTCTATATGGAAAGATAAATTATGTAGCAAAAAGTTGTTTGGTTTCTGTTTTAAAAATAGTAGTTTTTGCTGGTAATACATAAGTTCACATCACAAAAATATTTTTAAGAAAAATGTGCGTATTACTGCCCCGGCAAAACGTATTGCTGTGTTTGTATTTCCAAATACTTTTCTATTTTTTAATGTATTATATGTATCGCAATACTTTTGTACGGATGTATTTCAGTATCAGTATTTTAGCTGTCTTCATCATGAATCCCAGTATTTGTATTTCCAAATACAATTTAGTGTATCTCTGCCTAACCCTGGTACCGATTTGTCCCATGATAAAGTTGCAAACAAGTGCTGCTTCGATAAATATTGAGATCTTAAAATCAATAAACTCCCGGAGGTAGTTGCTGGGAAGCTCGTATTTATCCCATCCTATCCATCGCCCTACCCTTCGACTGCGCGGGGTGGAGTGGTAAAGGGTGTAATATAGAAGCTTCAACTGTCCACCCCCTCTTCCCCCTTCTATGAGATTTCTATGGTTCATAGCTTTCAATGTTACAAAAAACACAACCCCTCCTTCCTCTAAGAAGCACAAGTAGCAAGGCCCAAACTGGAAACTGGAAAAGTGGCCTTTGTCATGACCTGAAAGTACAATGACTTGTTGTTTGGAATTAACCTTGACAAGATAAGCAGTGAGACTTCTTTTGTGAAACGTCTGAGCTTTTTGGAGTTTAGTCGATTATATCTGAAAACACGGAACCCCAGTTAGGAGGGATTGCAACGGATGGCATAAGTCGTCCGAGGCAGTCCAGCATTGTGAACGTATTGTGTGACCCCGCACCCCACATATTGCTGCACCCCTCCCGAACATTGCACGACGCTTATACGGCGTAGGATTGGCTTAATTGCTCGTAGCATCCGCTGCAGTTCATCAAGAGCTAGAGCTAGAGCGGAGTGGCACAGCCTCGTGAATTGTGAGTGACTGGCTCAAGGAACTGTTGCCATTCGCCTTTTGAGAGCAACTTCTGTCTGCCATCGGATGGAAGACTGGGCGAGGGGGTCTCTCACGGTGTGCAATGTCCACGGTGGCGCAGGGGTGCTCTACTTCTGGGGCATGAACAACCACGGCGGGGAGGCGACCATGTACCCGAAGCCGATCCAGGATCTGACCGGCTGGAACGTGCGAGACATTGGCTGCTCCAACAAGAGCATTGTGGTGCTGGCCGACGAGAGCACCATCTCCTGGGGGCCACACCCGACATATGGCGAGCTGGTTAGCCCTTTCTCTCTCTCTCTTTTGTTGGTTTTTTGGGCGGAGGGTGTGGTACAAAGAACTTCTCTATTCACTCCTTGCGACGCGACCGGCACGCTGATGCACGGCCGTTAACGAAGGTAGGCAGTGAGAACCTCAGTGAAACAAAACCATCCTGCGTATGTTGGTTTGCATTGAAGTCGAAAAGGTGCGGCTGCACTGGGTCGACAGCATGAGCTGCTGCGTCATTAAGTGCTCCAATAGTTATGCGTCGGGTCTCGTGGGGACAAAGTTCTTAGTTTTCAACTCGCCGTCGTTCTGTGGGGCAGCGACAACGGTGGGTCCATGCCGCACTATGCAAGAATTCTGTCTTTTGATTATGTCTGCCACATATCGGCAAGGTTGACATATACTACACTGCCACTTCGTTCGCTGTGTTTGTTTTTATGCCATTAATGCCTACATATGTTGGCACCGATGGGACGAACTGAAAAACCATCTCACACTTGCAGGTATACGCCCATTTCGGAGGCCAGTTTCAGACAAATTATTAAAGCTCTCAGCCGCATCAAAAGGGAAAAGTAAAAAAACAATACTCAAACGACGTTAAATGTATAATCATTGAGCTCGAGCGCAGTTTTGAACGTTGTTTAACAACCGTGATTATATTTTGGTCTTAAAGTGCGCAAGGTAATGGCATAATCTCATAAAAAAAAAAGTGGGAGGCTCGTGTAAGACGAAACATGTATACTAATACTGACCAATGTAAGATCAACCTTGCATGTGCAATTATATATGTCTGTGCCTGTCCCTCTTAGTCACTTTCTTTGTCGGTCTGTAGGCATTGTTCACACATACACGTTTTTGTTTGTTTCCTTAGCGTTCTGATATGCTTGCATAAAATGCCACGTGATTAACGAAAGACGTGGAAGATAGAAACAAAGCTCACCTCTTTAATTAGTGAAGGAGAGCACCGCATTTTGCTTGTGTTCACCCTGTTATAATTTTTATTTGCCTGGTGTTGTTGTTGTTTTTTTTTTAATTAAAAATAAAATAATTTACATGGATGGCATCAAATTACAGACAAGCTATAATCAAGACATGTTTATGGTATTAGCTTTGTGGGAAATTATTGTTGTGTTAAAGGTGTTCTTGCGAAAAGTCATCACAGTGAAATTGGTGTTGCTTAAATCACGATTTAAAACATCTTGATTTTAATTCTCCACCCTGAACTCAATCATTTCATGGTAGATTAATTTCAGGCTAACAGTGCCTTGTTGATTTTGCAAAAAAGTGCAGTGGTTGCACCCTCTAGAGGCCTGGAATATTTTTTGTCGGAAGCCAACCTGCAGTGTGATTGATACAAGATGTTAAATTTATTTCCTGGGATATATAAGAGGTGGAGAACAGCTAGACATTCTCAGCTCTGCCCCAGCCCTCGTGCAACGTCACCCTCAACATATCGGCCTCGAAGAACCAAAGTTCGGTCTGTGCGCGCTTCTGCCGCCACAGCTTCGCACGCGAAGAGGCGCCGGAAACTGCTGAACACATCTCACTGTCGAATGCCAACTCCTCCATTAGTGGCGCTACTCTCGTTTTTCTAAGCATCCCCTATGGTTCCCACATGGAGTGTATAGACGTTTGCAAGTACGAACTCTGGGCACTGCCATCTTGCTGCTGTCGTATGTAAATTGTCTGATAGTCAAGCCTTGCTAAGGCGTGCCCACGGTTCCTGGGCTGACACCCAAACAAAGCATTTTCTATCCATGGTGGCCACACTAGCTTTGGAAGCATGGTTGCTTGCAAACATTTGTATAGGGCTGCAAAGTCGAGTACACTCGTAGTGCGGGCACTTACAGTACAAGCTCGTCTATATTTGGTGGAAAACCGTGCTAAAAAAAAAAGGTATGATTCAGCATTCTCATTACTGTCACTTAGGGTAACAGGGAGGCATTCCTTCAGACAAGTTTGCATACCGTATCTTGGCCTACAACCTGCACCCCCAACTTACTACACACAAAGAAAAAAAAAAAAAAAATTCTCGCAAATTATTTGCATTAGTCACTCATAGTAATGTCCAGATCTTGCTAGAAGCCATACCTTTATTTTGAATACTCTCATCGCTGGCACCTTCATTGTCGCAGATACCGTTGTCGTCCATGCCTTCAAGGCGATCGCTAATGCAGCAGTTCTGCGGCATCTCATCGCGGTAACGCCGAATCTCTGTAGACACAGCATGGCCACGACCTCTTCTCTCCTCTGTGAACTTCGCGAGCACTTTTTCAAGCTCGGGGTATGCACCAGTCTTCGGATCGCGGAACGTTCGTTGGTCACGGCACGCAGTTTTCAGGTTCTCATTCTTACACGCATGACTACTCAATGTGGTAGTGGTCATAGTTCCGTCCTGCCACTCAGTTTCCGATCTTTCAGCAACAAATTTTACGACGGCGCGGAGCGGCTGTGAACATCATGGAGCCCGCAAAATCAAAGCAAATATGGCTATTCGGATAAAGGAGAAGGTGGAAAGAACACTGGTCCCTAGGAGAGACCAGAGAAGAAGGACACCGAGGAATCTATCCCCCTGACTTTGCGGCCACTGCCGCAAACCGCACCCTTGCTGAAATTCCCGTATAACCTGCACCCCTACTTTGAATTTGGTTTTCCATAAATTTTGATGCGGGTTATATGCTAGAAAGTATGGTAGCATAAACGAGAAAGGAGTGAAGTGGTGCAACACGCGACAAAGAAAACATCGTAAAGTGCAGGCCCCAGCTGTGTGGCCTGCACGTGTCGGTAGCATGCCTTTCCAGGAGATGACAGCCCATGCCTGACCCCCCCCCCCGCGCGTGTCTCTACCAGGGCTACGGCGAAGGCCGCCAGAAGTCGTCGACGACCCCGCAGGAGGTGCGTCTTCTCGAAGGCATTCACATCCACACGGTGGCGTGCGGCTTGGGACACTCTGTCTTCATTGCACGCGACGACACCGAGGAAGAGAGGGCCCGCATCCGCAAGCTGCCAGAGTTTGTGCCCTAGGGTGCCCCCGGGGTGCACCCGGGTTGCCCCCGTGCCCCGCCGGAGGAACCCGCCGTGCCAATTCACCCGCAGAGCAGCATACTCGTTCTAGAGTGGACGTGCTCAAAGGAGCCGCATTGGAGCGCGGGTGCAACGGTCCCGCGGCGCGGCAGACTTTTGAAGCCTCTCGCGGGAAGCGTTCGCGAAACTGCGGCCGAGGCAGCAGTGAAGGGGAGGACGGTCGTCCGCTGTCCTTGAGTGTTCTTGTGTTAGAGATTTCTTTTTTTCCCCACCAGGGTTAGCAGTCAAAGGTGCACAAGGGGCTTCTACCAAATGTCGAGACGGGTCGGAGAAGAATGTCGGCGGGATTTCGGGCCTCTGCCCGTTAGCCGGCCGTTGTTCCATTTTACAATTTTTTGCCTTTTGACTCTTGTACCATACTCTGCTCATATAGTATTCCATGTTCGTTTGTTCCGTCTTCCGTTCATGTTTTTTTTTGTTTGTTTTTTTTCTCTCCTGTGTACATGTTTGTCATTTCTACAGGTGTACATACAACTGCACGTCCGCAAACACCATCTACATTTTCCCCACCTTGGCTCATTTCTGCCAGCAGCAGCCTAGTAACTGGTTTTACCCTTTTTTTTAATGGTCCTGTATTGTATTTTTTGCATCTTTTTTTTCTACCTTTACACTTCTCCCGGCCTCATTATTCTACGACTGTGCTTTCCCCCTTTTGTTCCTCGTCAAGTCGAGGAGCCTCTGCGCACGTGGCCACTGGAGGGGGAGAGAGGCCGTAACTTTGCACTTTTAGCACGGGCAAAATTGGGGGTAACAAAATGAAAGCCAAAAGAAGTCTTGTCGTCATCGGCACTAAGAAACTTGTGGGTGTGGTACCCTCCTTGTGTTGGCAGCAGCAAGGTATCATCCTGAGCAATAACTGAGCGCTCTAGTCGGTTTGCGCCCGCCGTCGTCGTGCAACCCAGAGGGCGCTTTGCCGAGCACACCCACTCCTGCTCCTGCCGGTTGTGAAAATGAATCTCGAGAAGTCGACGAACCACCCATCGTTTTTTATTGCTTTTTTTTTAACCCCAATCTCTTTAATGTGCATAGGAACCATTTTTACCCTAGGGGTCCCTGCTGTCCACTATGTCCCTCCGAAGAAAAGTGATTGGCTGTTTTTTTTAAATGACCTCTTTGATGATCTCAGGCCGATAATAGGTTTATGTTTTGATAATAAAATTTGTGAATCTTGCATTTGGTTGTCTCGTTTTTATCTGTCCTATACAAGTTTTCGAACTTATGGAACTGATGTGGTGGTCCTGCCTGCAAGCGGTTGTCAGTGCAATTATGTTGCCATCCAGTGTCTTAAATGTGTACATGTGTAGACCAGCTTTGGCAGTGCACTCGCTCTAACCTGTTTTGAACTATAAAGGAGCAGTGCAATGATATTCAGTTGGAATGTTTTACACCACATGAGCTGACTGGCACTAGTGGGACTCGAGGATATTCGCACATAACGCCACTGGCCAAGACACTCCTACGGTGCGGTGTAATTTCAAGGACAAAAGCGAGCGCTTTCATTCAATTTCTCCTTCTCGAAACTTAATGACGTAACCAAGGGATTGTGGTATCCTCCAGTGACGATATTTGAATGGGGCTCGTAGATTGGACCCGAGCATTCGTGGACATTCTATACGTGTTTGTAAGTCCGGTCTCAGGGCGCCGGCCGTCTTGCCCAGTGGGATGCGCTTGGGCGCGGCCATAATCCGATTACGACGCCTTAACAAGGCTTCGTAATAAAATTGGGACGCGTCCAAGCACACCCCAGCAAGCAAGATGGCAGCGCCCTGAAGCCGGACTTGCAAACGTGTATATGGGTTCGTGATAATCCTTAGCTCGAGAAGCATTCGGGTAGTGGCCCGTGTCCAATTGCTGCAATGACGATAATAGCCGAACCATAACAATGTATGGAACTCTGTGTGTTTCCTGTGCCTTGCCAACCCCAGCGTGTGGCTATGATCAACATTTGCTGCATATAATCGGCTCCACATCACGTGACTGCTTGTTCTGGCTGTAAGTTGGGCTGGACGCTGCTCCCTTTTATTTTTCTGCGACTTCGATTGCGTGTGGTGAAAAACGAACTGGTGTTTCACAGGTCATTAACATTGCAGATCCGTTCTAAGCGGTATTTGTGCAAAGCACAAAAATCTTTGCATCACCCCTTTAATGTTCTGCAGTGTCGGCATTCCCCATTGTGTTCAAGCGTTTAGAAGAGTGTTTGTGCAAAGGTCATTTTCATCAAATCTTAGAATGGGTTCTATGTCCACGCATTCCCATGGCTATTTTTAATTGAATTAAGAATTGCATAATTTTAATCCAGCCCTAATATTTTATTCAAATTATCCAACATTATCCAGTGGGATGCTCTCAGGTCCACCTTTGATTGATCGCTATCTTAAAACAACCTTTTACGGGCGCTTCTGGTATGTCATTCAACAGTTGGAACCTGTTAAAATTGCTGCAATTGGTCTTTTCGAACAAAATGAATAGCTAATTGCTTGCTTGTGTTAGGAGAATCAATCTCTCTGCTGTCAACACCTGCTATGCAGTGAATTTTAGTGAGTGGTTGTACTGTGGAAAGCATCGACAGGCCACCACGTGAATCTTAACTGGACACTGAACTCCCCAAAACAAGTGCCGGAGGCCCGGAAAAAGATTGTAGCACGGTCGCGGCCCTACCCAGGCACTTCAAAATATGTTTTTTCGGAGCGAAGTTCAGTGCGACTTTTGCCAAAAAGCTAGACTAGACTACGGGTGATCCTGATAGGCGGTTGTAAAAGTCCGGCGGCAAAGCAACCCCAACCACGCGGCTCTCCCAACCCGTGGGTGCTGAGATGTCCATCGACTAGCCGGCTAAATGGACGTACACCAGGCCTCTACCGTATCCACCAGTGGCGTAGCCACATGGAAAAACTTAAGAACTTCAACCCCTCCCATCCTCCAACCCCCAAAAAAATTCCTGGATACGCCACTGGTTCGGTACCTAGGTACCGTTAGTATCCACCTTCACAAGTCTCCCCGCTCTTTGGCGTGACAGATGCGGTTTCTGCCATTAGGGTGGCTAGAGAAGCGTCCTTTTAGCAGAGCCGTTTATTGAGAGAGTTTGGCCATACATTGGTTTGAATAGGCGAGCATCTCGGGGCCAACCACAGGCCGCGAAACAGCCCCCAGCGGTGGTCGTGTGCTCTAAATTTGTGACACGACTATACTTCGTTTCACCTTATCTGCGAGCGAAGGCAAAACTGGAAGCGCGAGCACGGAAGCTCCGTGCGTTCAGGCTTTGCTCGAGCGCGCGTGCTGGGGTGGTGTGGTGGTGTCAAACTTTATTAACAATATGACGCCCTGTCCGGCGCTAAGTAGGGACCTGATGGTCGGGTCTCTTCACTGTCGCCTGGACGTGATCGACCAGGGCCCGCTGGTACGGAAGAATAAGGGGGTCCGGTGGAGTGAGCCACTTCACCAGAGTCCCGGGGCGTTGGTGTGGGGAGAGGAGTGTAAGAGCTTTGGAGCGGGAGGGAAGAGAGGAGGGGCACTCCCATAGAACATGAGGGGTATTTGGGAATCCCCCGCAGTCGGGGCAGATGGGTCGCCCAGGGAGGGATTTGTAATAGTGAAGGAGATGCGGTGTGGGGAGGGAAGAGGTTTGAGCTTAACGCCATAAGGCGCCTTCTAACCTAGATAAGGAGGGGTGGGGGGGGAATAAGGGATCTGCGAGACTCGCGTAAAGAAACCAGGGCTTCTCGTCGCTGATCCCGTTTTAAGAGCAAATCCTCCAGCGGGTCATACCGACTCACTCCGGCACAAGGGGGTCCTGGTAACTCGTCACAGGCCAAGGCGTGGGCTGCCTCATTCCCCTGAATGCCGGAGTGACCCGGAACCCACTGGAGGGTCACCTCGAGGGCGATATTGTTGGTCAGAAATTCTTGGAGGTCATCAAAGATCTCGGGGGGGGGAGGGTGACGTCTCGGAAAGCCCGACAGGCCGCCTGGCTGTCTGTTCGAATGAGGATTTTGTTTGTGGGTTGGGTAGGTATTGTGATAGTTTCGGCTATAGCCAAAGTTTCAGCATATGTAGAAGACTTGATATTAATATGGGAATTATAAAAGATATGTGAGTAAGTGGGATGAATGACTGCGGCAGTTGTGGCCCGGGGATAGGAGAAGGAAGCATCCACGTAATATGTGGTGGTAGATGAAGGGGAGGGAGTGTTACGGGAGATTCGATCCGCCCTGTCAGCTCGTCTGTCCAGATTCCTCTCGGGGTTCATATTACGAGGAATGGGGAGTACCTCGACACGAGGAAGTGAAAGCCAAGGAGGTCTGGAGGTGGGGATAGGAGGAGGAAGGGAGGAAATGTCATGACCAAGTGACCTCAGGAGGATTCGACCCGGTTCTGAAGAACGAAGGCGATCCACCTGACCTTGTAAATGTATGTCTTTACGATCTTGGAGTGTATTAAAGAGCGATGTCATTTCGAGTGTATCGTTCGGTGCGGCATTTGGAACACCCAAAGTTAGGCGGGTAAACTTGCGCAAGAGACGATCAAGTTTAACGTGCGGAGTTTTGCCGAGATTGGTGGCGTGCTGGGGAGAAATGCAAAAAGCGCTGGTCTCGCGCTTCTAGCTTTGGCTTCGCTCGCAGATAAAGTGAAACGAAGTATAATTTGAGCCGTGCCGAGCGGAACTCCGCGTCTCAAGACGCTCGCGCACCCCACCCTTTGCACTGCTTTCTTTCAGCCAGTCTCAGGACGCTGTTCTAGCAGTGCAGACAAAGGCATGGGCACGAGCGCTTGGCTTTACAAAGTGCCTCCTATGCACGAGGTCTCGTACAAACAAAAGCGTTTCGCTGAGCTAGGCTCACGCGCCTGTGCCTTTGTCTTCAATGCAGACATTTGTGAGATGGAGTAGAGGTCTCCTGATTGGTCGACGCTGTGTCACAAATTTAGTTTACGCTCTAAGCGTGGGGGGAATATTCGGCGCTGGCGGCGGCCTTTGCTCCGCCTATTGTCCAAACTCTCCTAATATACGGCTCTGCCTTTTAGGAGCGAAGCTCCTTAGGGGCTAGCCATGTCCGTCCGCCGTCCGGCGTCGGGTGCTCGTGCTCCTGCTCGTGAGCTCACGTGCTCGTGTAGGGCAAAAAAAAAAGAAAAGAAAAAGATTAAAAAAAATTATGAAAAAAGAAAAAAAAAGAGTAGGGGGTTCTGAGATGCCATCCCATCTGTCTTCTTAAAAGAAGAAAACCACACATTCTCCTACTGACATGAATGAAAACGACCGAAAAGCTCGGCATGCAGCGCCTCAGCGTCTACGCAGACAGCAAGCTGCTCCGGAGACCAGGGCGCGAGCAGCTGCTGCACAGCGTCCAAAATTAGCACCATCAGCACTACCTATGACCAGAATCAGTATCATCAGCACCACCCGAGCTTCGCCCCAATCAACATCATTTTGGCGTGAACATGGGGAAGCGAAACCGGGCGTGCTTTGAGTGGCCTTACCAGCAGAAAATCAAGGGAATAAAATAAAACGCTTGAGTAAAACAGCAGACTGGGCAACATATACGACTATCGGTTTGATGTTTAATTGCCTCTTACTTCACTAAAATAAAGACGCAACAAGTACACCCGTCAAAGACGCAAAGACGCGTTTGAGCAATTTTATGCTCCAGAACCGAAACTAAAAGTAAGACCAGTAAAACCTCTAAGCATTGTCGTCATTCTCAGCACTTTAGAATAGTTTAATATTTTGTTCAATTTATGGCTATTTTGTGTATTTAAATTATTATTCAAGGATTGGATCTGTGGCAGACATGATCGCACTTTGCACGTTTAATAAAGTTTGGGCAGTTTGGGTCAGTCAATTGTAATATCCAAGCCAATCCAATTTGAAGATGGTAGTATTGTTTTTGTTGTTTTTTTGTAGGTCGCTGAGCATTGGGTGCAGCATACAGACACAAGTTACCTACGGCATCATCACGATCAGTTCATCATAACCGACGGCCCAAACCCAGCGCCAGTCTCGGTACGTCGCCCGTTGAATGCACTGTTTAACATTATTGTATAAAAGTGGCCCGTCCAACAGAGGTATGTTTCGTTGAGCCTTTAGTTGCGCAGTCAACATCAGCCTGGTTTCCCCTGTTCACGATGTGTTTTGAGGACCGGTGTCTTTTTAATTACATTTCTTTTTTTTTACAATCTGCCGATGCAACACATTTCTATTCGCGCAGAGCTTTAATCTCGCGCCATGACATGATGGCTCGCGTCCCGCACGGCAACGGGGAAACAATACGGGGAAGCAAATTGTCGTCACTCTATAAAGGAGTATCCCTGAAAGTTTGTTGCATGCGCAATCATACGCATGTGTGAGGAACATATTTGTACACCAAGAAATACTCCGAAGCGTTGAGATTTGTTGATAATGCTTTTTACTCGAAGCAAACAACGCAAATCTCTTCGCAATTGCGCACCTAGTTCTGGCTAGTATTTCTTTTTATATTCTATTTTAGGACAGTGGCCCGGCTTGTGAGTAGTGAGCATAATTTACGAGTGCTTTGCTCCTTTTATAAGGCTTGTGTTTGTTTCCCTTCAGGTCAGTAGCACACCAATTTTGGTCGCAATTCGGGCTTGCTATGAAAGCCTGAGAAGATGTACTACAGCCCATCAGTAGGCTTCTTGGAGGGAGATGGCGGGTGAGAACCTATGTTACTCTTTTTTTTTTTCCCCTCCCCACTTGAACAGTGTTTATGTTTATGTCAAGCACGACAACATAAAGATCAAAACATTCACATTGTGCTATGACTCCTCCTTTCTTCCCTTTATAACTTCCATTTGGAGGGCCCCAATCCCGACCAAGGTTCGCACAATTAGACAGCCTGTTGTGGGGAAAGCATCGTATAGCCGAGATGTCACTTTCACGTCAGATCGTCTTTGGATGGTCTAGGTTGATCCTCAGTCTTTCAATTTCGGAAAGCAACATAAACTGGGGCACAGGAACCAGACAAAACTTGACTTTATAAACAATCGTATACAAGTATGCTGCTAAAAAAAAAAAAGAAAAAGCAAGGGCTAAAGCCCAATTCAAGCGGCGTCAAAAAGAAGCCTGCATTCGCTTTGTGGATCTTTGCTTCCAGCGGCGTGTACCTGGGCGGGTGCACGACGACGAGCACGACGGCGACTGCGAGTAGCATGTCCCACAGTGCGGCCTGGGACCCGACCACGAGCAGCCTGGCAGGGCAGGGGTGCCTGTCCTCCGCCTGGGTCCACCGGGTGCCCGAGAACATGCCCTGGGCCTTGTGCTCTGCTCCCCCGCAGGAGCAGCAGGTGAGGCACCCTTACGAGGTGGGCAGTCCCACATGGCTTTGTTCGAACGCCCTACAATTTCCGGCGACGCGGTTGTGAGTCTGAAGATTTCAAGCTTAGTATGGTGCCCTCGAGGGTCGATGCTACAATCGGCGTCACCACCATGTGGCTTCGTCTAGTGTCTCGCTTGCATACGCTCTCGTGCAAATGCGACTCTATGCTAAGTGACGTGCAGGTACAAGCAGCTCTGACAGTTTTATACGACGGACATGAAGTGAACCGCAGTTAGTGCCGGTTGAATCGTGCACGAGTCCACCCGTCGGTGGGAAGTTGGAAACGACTGACGGACTCGAGGGCGTATTAGGCATGGGCAACGCCGCGTCTCGTCATTGTTGTAGACTGCGGCTTGGCATCTGGCGCCGGTGCTCTCACGGTGCCCCTGGGGAACGCTCACGCACGTTCCTGCCCGCTTTCTCAGGTGGTGCGCTTCACGGCCCCTGTTGCGGTGCAGGCGTCGGCCTGGGAGCAGGTGGTGAGCAGCTGGGGCCCCGCCGAGGAGGTCCGACCCCGGAGGCAGCTCAAGCGGCACGCCCAAGTCCCTGAGGACTCGTGAGATGCGCCCCCGCTTTCGACGGGACCTTGCCTCTCTTTGGGGATCTTGGGTCTGAAGGGAACAGACGGGCTCCTCGGCATTGTTGTTGTTTTGGGGGGCAGAAGCTCTGAAACTTTTCGATCGCAAGAACCCTTACCTTCTTTAACCGATAGCCAGAGAACCCTTCCTGGTCCCGGCATTTGTTGCGATAAAGCAGTTCAAAGCCCTACGGAGCTTGCGAGCAATCACAAACGCACTACAAAGTGTATAGATTGTAGTTATGCGTTGATGGGTCGCTTAGATTTGATCAAATAGTGCTTAAACTGGGAAAACACCTTACCTAGGGGCCGGGACGGTCGAGAACATTTCAAAGCTCGGAGAACCCGTGAGAACTTTGTCGTTCATAGAGGAGCCCAGTTTGGGACTCTTTGTAATACCCAATGCCAATGGTGCGCATTCGCAGGGTAAATACCATATTTTCCGGGCTATTTGCGTCTCCAGCTCATTGCTCGCCCTCCCGCAACGGAAACGGGAAGCACTCTAGTGAAGGTCTCTTGATTGTACTACTTAGCGGGCACGGCGGAACTGCTCGCAATCATGGCTCGCAAAATGTCAGCTTCGAATGCAAACAACACTCTTCACTGTCCCAACCTACTGCTGCAGCCGGTATTGGATTGTACCTTATTAGAGAGTTAGAGAGAGAGAGAGAGAGAGAAGGAGAGGGGTGTATCTGGTTTGGATGTATATTGGCAATGACTTTGGAAGTTTTTCCGAATGTCAAAAGTCACGACTTTGATAGCACCTTATGCTTTACCCACAATTAATGTAATTTTACATGGATTTCTCAGATTAGCTAGAATGTTTTCATGGATTTTAGACTATTTTTATTTTATAGGTTAATTAAAAATGCTGCAATTGGCATCAGCGATGATAATTTGCAAACTTTTGATTGTCATAATTGTTCGCGCATTTCAAATTAGATCATAAGGAACAAATTATATTAGAGCTTGAAGAACTATGTATTAAATTATCTTAGTTTCATTATTATTATAAATACAAATTGCTACAACGTAGGCCCCCAATAAATGCCACGATCACAAAAATACGCTATTTAACCATTCATTCATTCATTCATTCAATGCTTTATTTTCAAACTTGTTTTCAAAATACACAAAAACTGTTTGGACCCATAGCCGTTAAGGCTAGTCCGGGGTCCAATCGTAATATAGGTTCAAAAGGCGGCAGAATACCATAGACTCAAACAATGCGCAAAAAAAAAAAAAAAAAGAAATCGCGTTCTAGAAAATAATTAGCTTAACTGCATTTCATAATCACGAAAGAATCTTTTTAAGTAAGTATAACCATAATAGTATTTCCAAAATGGTCTTATTCTGTTTTCTTTTTAGCATATAAAAAACTGACATCATTATCAAGATATACAAGCTGTCAAACACTGGATGTAAAATAAAGTACTATACGTTACGCGTTGCTTTAAAAATCACACACACACTCTCTAGTTGTTTGACTCGGATTCTGTCTTTGGGTTTTTCTAGTGAGAGCGGCGTTTCTTAATTTATACATTTTCTTTATATATTGTAAAAATTGCATTGATTCTGTGATTGTTGTACTGGGAATAATTTTAAAGCAATTAATCGTCTGAAAACCCCAAAACCCATTAAAAGGTTCGCAGTTCATTATTTCACATGGCAATTATCTGGGCAAGAAAAGGCATCAAGAATGCACAAATATCAGCACCGATTGTTTCAACAAATACAATATACTTTGTTCCATTAAAGGGACAGTGAACTCTCCAAAATATTTTGAAGTGCCTGAATCAGACACGTATGACACAAAAAAAAGTTTCTGCAAACAACTTCTTTAATGCAATAATTATGCTGTGAGACACATCTTGAGTTAGGAAAGAATCAGAAATTAACACCTATATTGAGAAATTCAATTCGAAATAGAGGTTAGTTTCGGGTTTCGTTCCAGAATTAAAACGTGCCTCCTGGCGTAAATATTACGCTGAACGTCGTTTTTGTTTTCAGGATAAAGGGGTGACTTGCGCTAATAACACCCTAGATGCCTTGTATTGCCAGAAATGATTTGTGTCGCTCAGTGAAGCCAGCACACTAGACAGGCTCAGCAGCAGCACGCATCTACGACCCTCACTATAACCGCCATATTGGAAAACTGGTGGTGCCACCTATAGTGAATTGGAGTTGCGAATAGTCCGCACACGGTGTATAGTCCGCAAAGGCCAATTTAGGCAAAAAAAAAAAAGTTTTTGCTTAGATGTTTGCACCTGATGCATAGTTCGCACGCCGTGCATAGT
The DNA here is from genome assembly GCA_013358835.2 of Ixodes persulcatus. Classification (NCBI taxonomy): domain Eukaryota; kingdom Metazoa; phylum Arthropoda; class Arachnida; order Ixodida; family Ixodidae; genus Ixodes; species Ixodes persulcatus. The sequence continues at coordinate 15,516 of JABSTQ010003252.1, forward strand.
CCGCCCCCGGTGCTTAGTCGACACGAAAATCTTCTCATACACGGCACACCTTGACAAATGTCTGCTTTTTAGCTCACAAAGAAGCTTGTATTCATCGTAGGAAACAGCGCGAAAAACAGACGAGGACGAAGAAGAAACACACGGGACGAGCACTGACTATCAACTGAAATATTTTAATAAGAAAACACATGAAACCGATTATTCATCTTTGGCAGTACACCCCCCGTCTGCATATCACGATCACGAGACAATTCATAGCAGCGTGATGGCACGTGTTAAATGCGATAAAAAGTTACATGACGCTATCCCAAATCGAAAAATGCCACCTCACTGTCCAGCAGTGCCGAAGACGGTTGGCTGACACAAGAGGTTCCAACCCTTTTTATTTGGTATGCCTCTACTATCTCTCTAGACACTTGATCCCTGTGCTTGAACAAAACTTCGGTGTCACTCAACCTTGGCTCACACTTACAGTCGCGACAATGCATTGCAAGATGAGAGAATGCGCATTCCTTCAAAGAACTCTGGTGCTCTCTTAAACGGATGTTCAAACAGCGCCCCCTTGATTATGTATTTGATAAGTTGAATTATGATAATGATTTAATGAATAGTATAACTAAGGGGTATGTGAAGTAGACTTATCTCATTGACATACATACGGGAAAACTTACCGAAAAATTGGAACGTTTCTCCTCAATCTGAAAAAAGACCTTTATTGCCGGGCTTGACTGATGTGTAGGGTTCCGTGTTTTCGGATAAATTCGAAAAAATCCAGAAAGTACTCTCCGGTAAATTTTCTGTCAGTTCGGATCGACAAAATAAACAGCGAAAGAGACGGAGTTTTACAACTAAACTTAATAAGAGCACAAGGTAAGTGGTCCCGAGGAGATTCCACTTCAGTTTCCTTTGAAATCTAGAACTACTGAAAAAAGGGGTTTGCCTTTTAGCACGTCGAGGTTCCTTCGGGACAACAGGTGATGGTACCCGGACCTTATTTATTTTGTATTGAATCCTTTTTTAAATGTTTATGCTGTAAAATAAACTCAGAATTTCAAAGAATTGAAAATCTAGCAAAAATAAACTCCGATAAAACCTGAATCTCCAGCGAAAAATAAACTCCGAAAAACACCCTCCAAATTTCACCAGAAATACACTCCGAAAACACGGAATCCTATTAATGAGGCAATGTCTTCACGGACCCCTTGGGGTTCGTGGACCCCCATTTGAGAACCACTGCTATAGACCAACATGAAGATAAAAAAATTTGTGTCAGCATGGGAAAATTGTTTGGGCCATCAGGACATTTGATTTAGTAGTGAAAACGATCAGTGGACAGGAAGAAATAACTCCGACTTTGCTACCGTTGCCCATTTAAGCTTTGGCAAGGCCAGCTCACGTGCAAGGCTGCACTTGCTTTGCTGCTGCTGCCTCGAAGACAGTTTGGCTCTTTTTTTGTTTCGAGGGAACCTGCGACTAATGTTTCTTGGCTCCAGCCACTAGGTGGAATGAGTGCACAGGGTGTGACGAGTGATTGTGTGTCCTCTTACAGGCTGCTGAGACCCTGCAAGCAGCTCATCACAGAGGAAAAGATGGTAGCCCAGATGAGTGGTCTCAGCCTGGACACGGTTGACATGTAGGTGCTGCCTTCGGCCACTAACCTTTGTTCAGATGAAGTCCAAATTCACAACAGTAAAAGACGAGGGCAGAATGGAATAGGCAGACTACACGGGTGCCACCGTCGACTCGGTATTATAAGCAGAAATATAAATATTGCTGTGCAAGCCACCGTTGCGAGTGAACATCGCACAGGAAAAATGTCATGTCACTGAACTAAACCTCTGTCATGCAGATAAATTGAAATCTAACTGATACAGTAGTTCAAACCCCCTTTAGCTTTTCCAAAAGACCCTTTTCAAAATGCAGTTTCATCTGGTGGTTCAAGTATCAGTTTACCTTTTTGCATGCTGATGGCAGTAACACTTTAGTATTTCACGAGGCACTGTCAATTTCGTGCGTTCGTGGCAGACGGGAATGTGTTCTTTGTCATATATTTATTTCTTGATTTGTTTCAATTTCAATGGTGACAAAGGAACTACTGATCTGTATGAAGTGCTGACATGAGTAAAGTACTAAAACTCTCCACATCAAGGGGCTTGTGGGTCGAGTGTGTGACAATAGATTAATGAGATGCGAGTTCGGAATGAATGCAATTCGGGCACTGCACTGTGCTAACGTCTAGAATCCACAAGTTTCGTAGTACAGTATTTGCTTCGACGCATGTCAATTTGTTCCTTCGTCGACCACCAGAAGTCCACCATTTGCATGTGAATCATGCCGTATACTCTGATGATGATAGCGATTGAAGTGGTTGAATCTCGGAAAGAGTCTAAGTATTGGATTTTTATTGCAGTCGTGTTTTGTGGGGTGCATTTTGCTCTTGTGGAAATCTTCCATTGATAGTTGGTTCCTGGTTTGTCCACTTTCTCCGCCCTGTTATTTTATTTTTTGTTCGGATACAAAGCTGTGCCCAATTTTCTACTCGTACTCGGAACTTTTCTCCAAGATATACTGAGATTGTTTGTGGCTTGCGACATTCGTGAAAACCACTTCTACAGAATGGAGACCCTGTCTACCACAGAATTTTGCCGCAACCAAGCTCTGGTGCATAATTCAGTGTGGGAAACGAGAGCCCAGTTGCGTGTGGCTGCTCTGCTCTGGTCAAGGCATGTACTGACTCTTCCTTGAACTCCTCGCAGGCAGCTGGCCCTCCCTCAAGAAGGCGTCTGCAGCACGCCCGTGCCCCAAGATGCGTATGTGCCCTTGCCACCGTAACGTTGGTCTTTGCCTTGTGGTGGTCTTTTCTTTTAGGTGCCAGCAATTTATGAGGTTGACGAGTTGTCGACTATTCCTTAACTCGTCTCCGTGCTACAGTGGTATCATATAAGATAGACGTTATGATTTGTCAGTCTAAATTAGTATATGACGGTGATATTCAACCGACAAATGGAAAGGTAAGCACTAGGAAGACGAACCAGTGCCCGCATCGGGTGTCTGCTGCTATAGTTCGTTGCAACTCAAGAAGGTAGGGCGAGGGAAAGGAAGGCCGGGAAGGAGGAAGCACACGGTACGCTGGAGAGGAGAGGGGCAAACCTCCTCCTCTCTCCAGCGTTCCGCCTGCTTCCTCCTCCCTAGCCTTCCTTTCCCTCGCCCTACCTTCTTGAGTTGCAACAGACTATAGTGAAAATCGGTGCTATATACCTTGCCTTCATAAAAGTAATTTTGATTTCGGGGAAATCTCAAAGGTGGAGTATGCTTATGATAGGATAAATGGTTTCATTCGTTTGGTCACCTTATTCATGTTTGATTTTGTCTTGCTATGTGCATTTGACGAAAAAAAAATCCAGTGTGATATCTCAGCTTCGTGAAAGCTGAGATTGAAATAAAAAAAATGACTGTGGATTGGGCTTTTTGCATTCTGTTACACTTGCAATTTTCTTTAGATGCTGTAGCAAGATTTAAAACATTATAAAGGAAGATCCTGTTTGTATTTCAAAGTAATTTAGCTAAAAATTAATATTTTAGAAAATATAAGGAAGCAAGGATGATACAGATATAGTGAAGCTTAGTCAAACTGCTCGTAATATTGATGCAGGAATTTGAGGTAGTGACATATTGAAGATATTGACACGGTACAAATTTGTTTTGCAAACTCTGGCTTTGCCATTGAGAGCTTTACCAGAAAATCTGAAATTCAGAAATTGCTGCATGCTCAGATTGCTTCTCATAAATGTAAATAAATTGCTAGCACTACTAGGTGGGGTTTCTTGAGCGGCATTTGTGATGGAGCCATATTTTTTATTTGCATTTCCAGGAGTGGGCAGGAACCCAAGGAAGGCCAGCTGTTGCTCTGCCCTGAGCTGCAGCAGTGTGTGGCTGTCAGGGACCCCCTGCTTCCCATCATGGAGGACATGTCAGTTCCTACTTTTTTCTTTTCAGTTCCTTGCTCGTTTTCACCTAGAGCCATAGGAGAAATGTTTGGCGCTTTGCGAGACATCATTAATTTTCCCTTTTGTGTGATGAATTATGATACTTATATGCTCCTTTAAGATGAATTATGGTACTTCTATCCTTCTTTAAGACCGGCGCATATTTATTTGATCGCCACAGGCCCATCCTTCACATCGTTCGTCATGGCTGCTGCCTTTATTGGTTGGTCCACAATCGAACACCCAAGCAACATAGCCCAACATGGCAGAAACATTAGGTGGCACCAGCATTGCTTAAAATGGCACTTGCGAACAAGTGTACTGGTCACAATAATGCGGCATGTAAAGAGAAGGGAGCGCATTTCGTTCAAAGCCGGGTCCACAGACCTTTATGTATTTGCAACTTGACTCCCTTTAAGCTTAGGAAATTAGTGTGTACGAAATTAATGTGTACGCTGTGCTGTCACCACAGAATATCGCTCACCAACTCGCCAAAGCATCCATCCTATCGAGTTACATTTCTAGTGTGTATGAACTTACCTCGTTGAGGACAGCCTAGTTTCCAGCATTTGGACGTGAAACCTGTCCAACTTGTCATTTTCGCCGCTCTCAGCCAGTGTACTGATCCACGAAGCAGACGAGAACATTGCGTTGAAACACTTCTCAAGATGATCTGTTTGATTAGTTTGCTCGAAATCCACACGGTGGCACCTATATCATTGGAGAGTGTCAATAACATACATGTTGTCCACCAGAATGTGTGCCACTGCCCACCTGACATTTTGTGCACGAGTCCTTTACGGCTTAGTTCAACTCTCACTTCTCCACGAGCCACCTCGAGGTGGTGGAGGACAAGGGGGGGAAGTTGACGACTCTTTGTGGTTGCAGGCGCAAGCGTGCCTCCATGGCTCTGGTTGTGTGGCAGCCCAAAGTGAACCTGGTGGACCCACCCAGAGAAAGCAAGTGAGTCGTGACATTACAAAGCTTTCTAGAGACGTTTGCAAGGCCTTAGAGTTTTAAAAGGAAGCCACAATACATAGAAGTAAATATGGTAGATGCCCTTGATCAAATGCACTTACCTAACTGCATTTAATACAAGGTAGCATAATCATTTGTTTCAGAGGGAAATTGTGGTTGTGTAAACGGTTTTGAAGTGTGTTCAAGCACTTTCTTCATTTGCTGCGAACAAACGTGTACAACATAGAATCACTCTAATATTAAAATTGCCGGGGAAATGATCCAATTGGTCTAGCATATTACTCATAAAAATGAAACCTAAATTGGCCCTTCCTATTTAGAATTTTACCAATATAAATCCTCAAAACAAAGAATGCCAGATATATTCATTTCCCAATAATGGCAAGGGATAACATAACCTCAATACAGTAGCAATCTTTAAAACATTGTACAATTGAGTTGCACCGAGAGCTAGTTGTATTGCAGGACGTCAATCATGTTTAAACTCGTCTTCTGTTTTCCATCTCAGGGAGAACGGAGCAGCAAACACCGCCGATGAAGAGACTGCAGACGAAGATTGCATGGACTTATGACATTCGTCAGCAGCACCGGTGCTGGTGTTTGGGGGTCACCCAGACTGCCCAGAAGTGACCTGGGAGCGCTCTGGTCTGGGTCAAAGAGCTGCAGCCAAGGCAGCACGCCTCTCGAGGTGGCACATGGATAACTTCATCGCAACACCCCTCGACACTCATGCTTCATTGTAGAGACAAATATATAGCCATTCCTGTGAAACCCGAAAGTGTTGTTTCGTTTGCGACTGCCAAAAATGTTGCACAAGTTTCCCTGCTTTGTTTAAATATGCCGCTTGAACCAAAGGCCTCTCAGAGTTGCTTGGAAGGTGCCGTTCTGTAACACATATTTTTATTGAGCCGATTGCACAACTTGGTGCTTCTGATTGAAGTTCCCTTCATATACGGATCTACCTTGTCCGTACTTACAGAAACTCGAATAAAGAAATTGTAAATACAGTAAACTTCGTGTTCAAAAGTCCCGGCGAGCACCCACACATTTCTATGGGAGGAAAAGTTTGATAGTTTGAACTCGGGAAGACTCTGCATCGGATAATTCGTCCCGAGCGAATGCGCACGAGATCACGTTGCACGGCACCAAGGCAGAAAAACCACCAACGTACGGCGAAACGCGGGCCCTTTGCTGCAAAGCCGAACGTGCGCAAATATGCGCCTGCTCCTATACGCCGTTGAGATGGACCGTAGCGAATGAAACGCCAGCGCAACCAATCTGGTGTGGAGTAGCACGGAAAACATAGCACGTGGTCGGGCGCAAAGACAGCACGCGCTTGCGGTCCATCTTGCGCACCGAAAAGCGCGGGTTCTTTTTTCTTTTGTTGCTTTTTTTTTTTTTTTTTTTTGTCGCCGCCGGTCTGGCTGCCCAGCGCCAAAGTCGGCTCGTAAACCTTTCTTTCTTTTTGTAGTGCGCGATTTTTTGGGGACGCAACGTTTAGTTACGTTGCTCTCTTCGGAGCATGCTTTTGGACACGCATTTTAAGCGCAGACGACAGCAGACCATCCGTGAATACTTTGGACAATGAAAGAACGTTTCATTTTAACCGTTCTTCTGTCCTTTTTTTTAATTCAATCATTCGGATAATTCAACCAAATTTCAAGGTCCCGTTGAGGTCGAATTAACGTAAGTTTACTGTAATGCTTTCCCATGTCATCGACAGCAGAGTTTTTATAAACACTGATATATGATTACTGCCACTGCGAGTTTCATTGCAAATAACGTGCAGTCATGTAATCGCTATTGTGTGACGAAAGTGAAAGGAATACTGAAAATTGAAATATACCTCTCACATTCAAAAATATGCTAAACATGGTCAACGCTATCTGCTAATGACAATGGAACAATTTTATCTTGAATGGATGGCTATACTTTTTGTTCTAAATGGCCGATTCTGGCAAGCACTCCAAGAGCAGCCATCGAAGAGCGCAACAAGTCTCAGGAAGTCTGGTTCCTCTGGCACATTCGTGACATCAATTGTCCCGCATGGGCAAGACTACGGTGAGGCTGGCATGGTTATGAGCTTTGCCACTTGGTGGCATCAGCGCGTTACAAGCTAACTGTTCAAGATGCCCAAGGACTATTGGGCGTAATGAGCAGAGGGCAAGTAACTCGCCTGCTCCCACAACCACTGACCACATCCTCCTCTTCTTGGTCTCAACAGGCAGCATGAACACGCGCATAGCTTGGCGCGATAATTCCACCGAGCAGCGTTGGTTTTATGGGACAATCGACGTAACGACATACCAGGAAGCTTTGGGAACATCCACCCGGTGCAATTCGGGAATTGTTTGATTCATTACAAATGAAGTATTGGCATCATTTTGAACATAAAATAGGCCTCTCTGTGGTGCTGCCAAAACACAGTCGACATTTAACAATAACATGGGTGCTATAAAGAATTTCTTTTCAGTACACTTTTAAAGACCCCAGTTCAGCAGTCATAGTGAACTCACCAAATTGCTCATCCTAGTGCTGCAATATGTTGAAGGCAGACCAACCTTTCACCAAACTAAACATTAAACATCTTAGTTCGAAAAGCATGTGTCATCAATGATAGGAAGCTCATCTTAAAAAGAAAGGAATAGTTGAAAAGTACAAAATATTTCGGAGCAGGAATTCCAGCTGCTTAATGCAACCAAGATCAACAATGAAACTGAAACAGCATGTTTTTCTATTAAAATTATGCGTACAAACTTTATTTTATACATTCCATTTTCTCTGCAGCGACGTTCGTGCCCAACAGCGGCACTGCTGAGTGTGGTAAGGGTGTTGCTAGTTGAGCACAGTCTCGTGCATCCGGGTCCCCCCCGAGAAGTGGTGGGGCTAGACCGAGGAGTGGTAGGGTCGGATCTGGCCAGATCCCGTCCTGAGCCAGACCAGACCTTGTCTCCGTACAGGGAACCAGACCCAACGCGGGGCCCGATCCCCACGGGGGCCCCGATTCTGCGCAAGGCCAGGTTCCGTATGGAGCTGCGTCCCTCGCGGGGGCCCTAGGAGTTTGGGCCCTTCAGGGACTTTGCGAGGAGTGCCGCCAGTGCCTGGTCCCTGGACCCACCCGCACGCTGCAGTTCCTGCGCAGCCATGTCCCGGGGAAAGCCCATGGCCTCCAGCTCCGAGAGCTCCTTGGACCACTGGGAACCTGCGAGGGCACACACGTTTCGTCACGCACTTCCACCACACTGAGTCGACGAGCCCCCTGCAAAACGGGGCGAGCCCAGAAGTGGAACACTTGGCACAGGAATCTCGGATGCCACCATTGTGTCCCCGACTCGTCCTCCGATTCGGATAGCTGGTGCAAGTCTCCCCATAGTGGGTTGGACACAGCAACACAAAAAAGAGGATGCGCACAATATTGGCAGAGAACCCACAATCGTTATATGGCAAACATTTGAAACTGGCCAAGAAACTGGATCTAATCGTGGCGGCACGTTGCTCGGCGTCACCCCCTTTGGGATTTTCTCGTTGAAAGGTTGATTGCAGTACCGTTTGAAAACACTTGTACTATACTACAATAATTATCCTTACTGACTCTGGGGAGCCGGGACACCACAGAAAGGCAACGGGCCATACCATGGAGGCTGACGGTGCTGTGTCTAGTGATGGTGTAATAACATACTATAGGTGTTTTGGCAGAGCATTTCAAAAATAGGGTGGTTGAGAAAAAAAAAACTTGACAGGGAGAAACTGCCAGCCATGGCAGACATGGGGATTGGCCAAAAATACTAGCTATATAATTAACCAAAATTTGCTAATTAACTTTCGACTTATTGAAAATAAACATGGTTCTAATTAGAAACTTGCTAAGCATAATCAAAAGGCTCGAGATACACCTAAGCACTTCTTATGAGTTGTGAATGCGAAAGCACGAATGTTGTTCTTGCGCGCACTCTCGTGAAGTGGCCGCGCCGCGCTGACATCGGCTGTACTGCCGCTCTGGAGTCTGCCCGAGTGGGCTCTGGAGGCCCCGCCGCCAGCCGATTTCTTTTACCAACAGGCTGGCGGCGTGGGCCCGCAGCACCATGAGGTGGCGCTCCTTGAAACTGATGTGCGGTGGCCAACGGGAACCTCGTTCCTTGAAATTATGATGTGTGCCAGCCAATGGGAGCCTATTCATCAGATTTCTGCTTCACTTTCGGACAGGTGAATTTATCTGCAGTTCTGTGCGGCCTTTTGCGCAGCTTCAAAGCTGGGAGGCTTCAGATCGCAGCTTCACTCCACTCCATTGGGAGAGGGGAATTTAGCTGTTGTTCGGTGCAGCTTCAAAGCTGGGAGGCTTCAGATCGCGGCTTCACTTCGTTCCATTTGGAGAGGGGAACTTAGCTGCCATGTGGCATGGCTTCAAACTGGGGTGGCTTCAGATCGCGGCTTCACTTCACTCCATTGGGAGAGGGGAATTTAGCTGCCGTTTGGCGCGGCTTCAAAGCTAATGACGTCGGCTTGCTCCATGAGAAAGTTAATGCTTTCGCATTAAAAACTACTAAATCATATTTTTTTCATTTGTAGAGCTTTTTAAGAGGGGAGTGGCCTTCAGAAAACCTGCTCAAATCGGATGCGTTTCTAGGTTTCGGTTTTCTATGGAGCTCATCTTTGCACTAGCGGCCCTTCTCCAGTGCAGCTACTGCCTCACCTCTCCCATAGAAAGTATTGAATAGCGATACGCTGTACGCTCCAGAAAAATGGGTTATACCACACTGCAGCCTGGCATAACCTTTTTCTTTTTCTTTCCAACCACCGACAAACCAGGTAAAGAAAACGAGCAATAAAAATTGTTTCAATATTTCCAAACTTTACACACATACTGCAGTTACTTCTTCACATAATCGCTGCACAGATATCGAAATGTGGAACAAGCTTGTGGATGCCCTTGCAAAACGTTACTGTTCGGGCACTCAGCATCACGCGTACAAGACGATCGGTTGCCACAGACTTTATGGCGCCCCACGATTTCACAAAAGAGCCCGTCTGCCTGGCTCCGTGCCTGGATCACGGGGAGATCCTTGGAATCGTGGTGCATCCATAGTAATTCATCGGCTTGCAACTCCAACCGTGGCCCCCTTTCTGAAGTGCAAGCAGACCTCCTTAAATAGGATTTTTGATTGACGTCTCTCTTATTGCGGTCTCTTGGCTTCACTGATGATGCCTCCCGTACGGGACACAACGTCCAATTTAATTGTTATTTCTGTCATGCCAAGTCGGTGTAATTTGTATCATCAGGAATAGGATCAAAGATAAACCAAATAGTATTCCATGGAAGCAATGTCAGAATATGATTTAGAACAAACAATTGAATGTTTTGATAAATTTCTGAATGTTGCAATTCAACTGAAACTCTATATTCAATTAAGAAATAAAAACTGTCTTTTAATTCTGCAATGCATTGTGGAAGTATGATAACTCTGCACTGCATTGTGCTGGCATCTGCTCTCGTCAACTGGAGGTGCCTATGTTTTCATTGCTGGCAGCTTTGCTCACCTTTGACGGCAGCCTGGCCTTGTGGCATCAAGTAGGAATGTGTAAAGAGTTAGGCACATTAGAGCCACGCTCCAAACATCAAGCGACACTCAAATGACCCTGGCCGGGAGAAATCGTCCTCTCAAACGGTGTAACACGGACCATCCCAAGATGCCCCAAGAGGAAGCAGCCAAGCAGGCAGACACCACGATTTCATCCAATCTGCCATAGAGGCAGCATGGTATCCATCTGCAATACACTAGATGCCAGTTTCTAACTTGCAATTGACTTCCCACACTTCTGTGCTTTGTTTCAATGTGGCCCATGGCTATGAGCAATGCCCCCCCGTGATTTTACAGTCTGCTCACATGCACCGCAACTTTAAGTAGGCTAACTGATTACAGTTACTTAAAGGGTAACTGCAAAGAAAAAAAAGTGTATTTTTAAAAAGCCTAATTGGGACAAGCATGTCACAAAACAATTTTTCCGCCAACAACAAAATTTTTTACAGCAATATTTATTGCGCGAGACTGATTTTAGTTTGCGGCTATTTCGTCCGTTTTATATCACGCGCCACAAAGTTGCTATTATACGTCACGGAGTTGCTATTATACGTCACTCCGTGACGTAAAGCAGCCACTCCGCGCGCGTCGAAAGAGTGGGAGTTTCAAATGTGGAGAAGTTGTGACCCCGACTAAATTACGTCCTATGGCGTAAATTTTGCTAGAAAAAATTTGTTTTTCGCGGAAGATTTGTTTTGTGACATGCTTGTCCATATTAGGCTGTTTAAAAAACTTTTTTTTCTTTGCAGTTACCCTTTAAAGGGGCACTGACAACCCTCAAAACATTTTTCTTTTGCTAGGAGATTCATAATGGGTGTCAGAAGACTACCCAATTGGTACATAACATATATTTTTAATAAAGCAAAAAAATGCAACTGCTCGAAGCCAAAACTGTACTGGGGAGGAAGAATAAATATAGAGAAGAGCGTTCCCAGAAGTCACGTGGCAGTGCAACTTTTTTTATTGCGAAAGCATTAACGGTCTCATGGAGCGAGCCGACGTCATCAGTTTGAAGCGCGAAAACGGCACTTTAAACCCTTTCTCCTCCCAGCTATGAAACCATGCGAAAAAGCCTATACACGGCACCTAGCTTCCCCGATCCCCAAGGAGCAAAGTAAAGCTGATAGATTTTCGGCTTCGGTCCCATTGGCTGGCGCGCGTTGACGAGGCTTTGATTCACCGGATGTGCAGCGCCATGGGGTGGCTGGTCGTTGAAACTGACGTGCAGCGTCAGTTTCAACGATCGGCCACCCCATGGCGCTGCGCGTCCGTCGACGCAAATACGCTGTAGACGACGGAAGGGAGCGGAAGAGCGGCGTACATGCTTTTGCATTCACAACTCATAAGAAGTGCTTAGGTGTACCTCGAGCCTTTTTTGCCAGTCAACGTATTTGTAGCTTTTTAGAAGCCACAAAAAATAGGTAACATATTTCTTTTTCTATTTTTAATATTGAGTGTGTGCCTTTGACGACCCACGACTGATTATATTTGGTGGTTGTGTCTAAACCATAAAAGCACGGCAGGTGACCATGAAGAAGAGAGTGAGCGGGATTCAAAGCGGCCAGTTCTCAATCGGCGGGGTTTTCGGGCGGAAAGGGAATGAATTATGAGTTGCAAAATGTGTTCTGGGTAGTTGGGCTCTCGTGTCATGTACAAATAAAAACCTTGGCGAGCACAAATACAGTGAAACCCGTTTAGAACAAACCCTCGTACAGCGAATTATTGTCGATATCGAACTCGCGGAAAATTTAAATAAAAATGTATGTAAAAAGTACTTTTTATAACGAACAACACATTGGCTATATTGAACATTTTCCCCTCTGGAATGCTTCAAAAACACGCGAACAATCATCTTCTAGCCTGTCCCTTCCCCCAAAAAAGAAGTAGGAAAGAAAGAAAGTTCCAAAAGCTCAAGTTGCAAACAAAGTTGCGAGCAAAAGTTTTGATGTGTCACCACATCAAAACCTCACAGTTGTTCTGGGGCACTAAAGAAATAAAGAATTATTATTAATATTATTATTAAAATTGAGCGAAGAGAAGCGATTCAGAAGGGGAGAAAGCTAAAAAATACACTTTGCACGCAAGCACAGAAAAAAAAAACTCTTTTCATCCCAAAGCGTTTGCCCAGCAAGAGAAGCGATTCAGAAGGGGAGATAAGCTAAAAAAGGCAAACTCAGCACACATGCAAAAAAAAAAAACTTTTTAGTGCGTTGTCAGAAGGCGGAAGTGAAGAGATGAGAAAGAGAAGCTCTCACCTTACAACGAACGCATCGTGAAAGTTCGTTGTAAATGGTTTTCGTTATAACGAACTACTTGCTATATCGAACAGGTCGTAGCGTTTTCTGCTGTTCGTTATAAACGGGTTTGACTGTACCCTGTCAGTGTCCCTTTAAGCAGGAATATATTTTTAGTTAGTCAGTTTGCAGCTTTAGATGAAGGCACCTTTCCAGTTTCCAAGGGAGGGGCTTGGTGGTCTTAGCAGCTTTCAGAAACGAGTGGTTAGTGTGAGGTTATTCTAAGGAAAGGACTGCACCCAAGGGATTTTTTCGTATCATCCAACAAATTGCAACTGTTGACAAAGTAAAAAAAAAAAAAAGGAATGGAAAGATTGGGGTAGGAGCATGCCCGAGTGTGGCATAGTGCAAACTTCTGTGTGTATGTATTACAGTGCTGGACCCTGTTAGTTGTGAGTACGACACATAAAGCATGGCCGCTCAGTAGGGTTGGTGCAATATAGCAGGCACTTTCAAAAACACCTCAGATTGTGAGGGCACAATCCCAATCGGTGCTTCCCACTGCACAGTGCATTTGCAGCGTCTCGGGCAGTGCCCGTTAGGCAGCAATTACCAGTAGGTGACTGTCACCATCCATGCGTTAACAGCTTAAAAAGTAACACCATATTTGTTCAGAAAAGAGGCTGCTCTTTATACAGAGTCCACTGAGTCTTTCTGGAGCAGCATGCAGTAGAAACAAGTGTTACAATTTGCAAAAGGAGATTGGCAAATGACGAATTGCAGATCACATTTGAGACTCAAGAACAGCGAAGCAGGGGACCATACATATCATTAGCACGCTCACAATACTACAGATTACAACTTTGGTTTCAAAGTCAAACAAGTTGCATGGAAGATAAGACAATGTGGAAAGAAGTCTGCCATGAAGGTGTCTCCATCAAAGGCGCAACTTGGCAACTGCAATACAATGCAAACTCAAGGTCTTCAATGTGCATAAGGCACGACCGTACACACCATTACACCGTCTGTCCATATCGAAACCAGAAAGTACTATGATCGTCGTATTTTGCGGCGCAAGCTGCACATCCTCTGAGCTGCCGTGTGCTTCGTCATTCGCTCGTCTCTCTTTGCAGATTGCAACTACTCTTCACGTGCCATGAACGGGAAAGAAGAAAAGCGGGCCCTGCGCATAAAATTTATTACCTCGGTTCTGAGTATGTGCCAAGGTAAAAGCAGGGGGACAGAGGCAATCTGTCTCACAACAGCATGCATGCAGGCAGACAGAAAGAGAGAAGCAGGCAAGACGCAGGCGGGGTTTAATGGGACAGGCTAGCCGAAGAATCCCCGGGCGGCACCTGGCTGGGAGGAGGAGGACAGGGCCCTGGCCAGTTCTTCCTGCTCCTGCAGGGTCGAGCAGCTCTGGGAGGCTAGCAGCTGCTGCAGGCGGGCACAGTCCGGCAGCTCCCCCTCGCCCAGGAACGGGGTCTCCGTGCCCGTCGTGCCAATCACCAACAGGTTGCGCTTCAGGTCGATCAGGCACTGCACACACAGCCCGTCGGCCGTTAGCGCAAGGAAGCTCGCCCGATCCCAACGACGCTGCTCGAGATCAGACGCGTCTGCGAGGACGCCGAGGATTGCTCACCTGGTGCCTCTTGAGCATATCCAGACCGAGCAGCATGTCCATGGGCTGCTCCTCCAGCACAGAGAAGGAAGAGGTCAGGAACACCCCTTCAATCTCTATCTGCACTGCAGGAGAAGGACAAAGGGTTCGCACAGGGAAACTACTCTTAGTGGATGCCTGGCATCGCCGGCGACCGTCGAGACGTCCCCGGAACACTGTAGATGACAATGTGTCCACCGGGACATGTCCTCCGAGATTGTCGGAGAGCAAAACCGTTCACACTGGCAATCTCCAAGGCCATGATTAGGGTTTCCACTCATCCGAGGGCCGATATTTCACGACTGGTTCCGCGTAGTCCCTTACTAGTGAACACTATCTCTCTATCTTTCGTCTGCACAAACAGCAATAATGCACTGGCTGCAGAGTAGAATCTCTCTAAAGTAAAATCAGTGTCTTCAAGTGCCTGCACCAGTAAAAGCATTGCCAGGACCAGCAGACAAGCAGGTGGAATGATCCTAAGTTGTATGCTTTTATAAGTATTCTTTACATCTGGTATACAAATAAAGCGTCCTGACTTATTATAAGGCAGCACAGGAATTTAACACCTTTGATTGCAATTATGTTGCAATATTCCAATTTAAGAATTAGCTGCCAAGTTTTTTTGTCGCCGAAAATAAATTCTTAAGATTCCCGGTGTCAATGCTAACGCAGAATCGATGCTTGGACGAGGGTAGTGCCAATGTCCCGCGAACACCGCAGACATAGGCAAAACGCCACGAGACACCACCTGGATGCCCACCACTCACCCAGGTGGATGCGCCCAATGATCTTCTGGGTTCCGACCCCCTTGGCCACCCCAGCCCAGCGGGGGTCCACGAGGCGCATGATGGCACAACGCTCTGCACAGGCCTGGCTCATGATGGTCGTCTGGGCACCTGGGATGCAGATAGACAGGTGCACACATCACGGCTCTACCGTCACCAACTGGAAATATTTGCTTCATCACACTTTGGCACCCAGAGTGCAGCTCCGTCCAGTGTGCTTGGCACCTTACGCCGCCCGTGCGTCAAAGCGTTCCCGAAACGGCAACAAAGTTTGTCATGGAAGTTACCAGGTAATATTATGGGTCGCCTCAATCCTGGCAGTTGATTTTAGAACCGGCAGCGAAAAAGATGAGCGGGCACAGGCAACCCAACCCATGGCCAAAAAAACTATGTATCAACTGGTTGCCTGCACAAGCTACGTCAAAGACAAGCACCTACCCAATTCACCTCAGTTTCTGGGCCACTACCAAAATCACAATGGAGCCAGAAGTCGTCAACGAACAGAGTAAAGATGCGGTAGGACTGTCTGTCGGAGACACGCTCCGGCATTATGGTAGAACAAATAGAAAAAAGAAACTCGACGTGATGTGCTAGGCCGGAGGACGAGTCCTTGCCTGAGTCAATGAAGGCCTTGACGGGGTGGCCATTGACACGGCAGTTGATGTACAGCATCACCACCTGGCCAAAGCTCTCTGGGTGATACTCCATGGCTGCCTCCATGTTTGAGTCAATGTTCTGCTGCCTGCATGAATCCAGCAGCACGCTCAGCACTGAGTCCACTTCCACACTAACATGTGTTATGTCTGTCTGGTCTATCTCACAACAGTCCTTCATTGCAAATAGAGGGGAGAGAATGCTAGCAGAGCTGGCAAAGCATACATCAGAAAGCAATGTGATTGCTATACAAGAAAAACTGCATTTCAGAAAGAGTCATAGTCCATGATATCCACAGAATGTGCTCCAATGAATCAAAGATACTCAATTTTTACAGGTAGTCGGTGCAGTGATTGAGCATTCCATAAGGCAACGGCAATGATGGTCAGATTGCTCCACACTGGTTTACCTATAGCGCCTACTCAGATTCCGATTGCACAAATGTCAGTAGATAATTTACACGAAACTAATATGAGAACTTGTACAGAAGGACAATGTTTATAAAATCTTCAAGCATGCAATCAAATTGAACAAGGGGAATGTTTTTTCAGCAAAACACCAGGCCAGACGTGTTTGTGGCATCCAGAAAGCCCAAGAAAATAAATACATACAACATTCTTGGCCAAGTCCTGAGCAGAGGCAAAGAGCAAACAGCACGGCGAGTGTGTGGCAGATGATTTACAAGTTTGATGCGAACGGCTGGTCAGATCCAGCACAACAGAATGTCCCAGAACCCCTTCCCAGGTAAGCAGGTGGCTTCCACAACCCGAGGAATGGTCTGGTAACATGAAGCTTGTCGGTCCCCCTTGGCTGAGAAAGCTGGTGGTACCTGATCTCTTCAGCGATGAGGCGCTGCGCCTCTGGGTCAAAGGGGTCTGCGTTCATGATGCGAATGCGGTGCCGGTCCCGATCGGCCTTCTCCTTCTGCTGCTCGTTGAGCACCCTCGTGAATGTGTCTGCAAAAAACAGCTCAGCTGCATATACCGTTTGTTTGCAGAGCTTTGAGATCAATGCAGGACAATCTTCACCACAAGGACACAGCCCAGCTTAAGGTTCATGAAACAGAAATCGGTGGTAGGGAACCTGGATATGATGCAGCAATATCTAAAGTGGCCATTGAACATCATGTTTTCTTTTTTCCTTTTTGCTAGTTCTGAGGCTTACAGCCTCTTAGTGCTCAACGTCTGGCAAGCCCTACATAGAGGATCATCTGTCGTCAAGGGATAACCTTTCCTGCTCATGTTTGAAGGGCCTTGAACACAGAAGTTTGTGTAAGGGAAAAGAACAGTACCCTAGTTGAACAGGAAAGCAATCCTCATCGGGGCAGTTAATGCCAAAACCATTGTACATAAACAGATGATTCCTCTTTCACGCTTTATTCTGAGCACCACTGGGCCAAAGCAAAATAAAAATATAATGATCCCTTTCACTGCATTCAAAAGTCTCTTATAGTAAAGGAGGTAAGGCCTTCGGGGATACCCCGCTGACTTCAGTCCTAACCTTTTCCTCAGTTACTTTTCTCTCTCTGCTTTCCCGAACCTTTCCACGAGCAGTTCCAAGATGTGGCTCGTACGGAGCCATAACACAACGTTGGGCAGAGAGGTCGCACGCGGCGGCACCCTTTAGTTATTACTTCCCCGACACTGATGGCAGATGTCGGCAAAACTAGGGGACCCCAGGAATCCTCACACTATGCAAATGTCTGGAGACTGCAGCGGCAGAAATGGGCAACCAAGCAGAGGCCGTTTACCCAGGTCTCCCGTGAGCAAAGCGTCGGCCAGCTGGGGGTTGTTGTGCTTGAGGAGGGCCAGCTGCTCAGGGCTCTTGAGGATCATGTCCCGGATGAAGGCCGGGTCCTCTTCCCCCTGGGTGGCCGCTCCTCCGCCCAGGCTCAGCTCAGTGCCTGCCAGGGCATGCTAAGGTTAGAGTCACTAAATGTTTCCAGAGTATCGCATTCGATAGCTTCCACTGCAAATCTTCAATTTTAGCTTTGACCAGCCATTTTGGTGCTGAAACATGTACGGTGGAAGAAGTTTCAGGGATGCCAACCCCCATCTCACAAGCGGACAGGCCACAAATTACCACCGAAGTTATTACGCGCCCAAGTCGGGACGCGGTTCCTGAAATCACCGGTGAGACACGGTTGTATAAAAACAATATTAACTGCGCCGCAAAACTGTGTAAACAAAAAGTTTACGAAAACATCACGGTCCTGTCATTCTGTACTAATCTCTAATAAAAGTTCCTACAAAAAATTCTTTTTCAGTTTGTTTTTACGCAAAAATATGCTTTCCAAATGCTCATGGTGACCACAAAAAAAAAAAAAAAAGTTGAGTTATAATTTTGGTGCCATCGAGCCTGGGAGTTTTAGTACTCTGGTAACATTCAGTGTCTCTAGCAGGGGTCAGTCCAGCCACGCTACGGTGCCTGGAACGCATCTGACTGGCGTGTTTACCACATCAAAAAAAGCGGTCCCTCGATTAACGCTTGTTAATGTCGTAGAAGTGTCATGCCTTCGCCGTCCGCAAGCCCGGCAGTGTCGCAGCAGCGGCAGTAAATGCGGCAGACACCCGTTCTGCTGCAGGTCGCTCTCTAGCTCTACCGTTTACGGAAGCTTCGGCAGCTGGGAGTTGACCCGCCGTGACTACGACGACACTCG
The DNA here is from genome assembly GCA_013358835.2 of Ixodes persulcatus. Lineage (NCBI taxonomy): Eukaryota > Metazoa > Arthropoda > Arachnida > Ixodida > Ixodidae > Ixodes > Ixodes persulcatus. The sequence goes on from JABSTQ010003252.1 coordinate 34,048, forward strand.
CGTCCACTCGTGCTTTTTGCGGGCACTTCTAGTGCCAGCCGTCAAAAATGCGATGTCTCGCAACATGACATTCCGGCTTTTGTGATGTCATTCATTGCCACTTCGAGACCGCTTTTGATGCACAAGCGGGACAGGATGCTAAACCCACCGGTTGGCACACCAGGATGTCCCCAAGACGGCGGCAAAAATCATCGCAGGGATTGTCGGCTATCGTAGCGTTATCCGGCGGGTGCAGTTGCATCTAATTTTTGCTACTCATACTTTGTCGACCGGCCAACTGCAGGGTGTGGGCATGCTACGGCAGAAAGGGCGTCTGTTGTAACTACATTCGCGGCAACTCTGTGGCGGGCCAAAACCTTACTGCTACAGGAAAGAAATGAAGGGGACGAAATAGAGACGCGATAAGCACGCCTGTTAGAGGTTCGTTCGAGGCACTGTGAGTCAAAAGGGCAGTGTCCCTCCCAAAGCCGCAAGCACTCCTCAAGAACCACCGCCACCATTGGCGTCAGCAGGGATTGTACCAGCAGACTTTTTTGATCACATTTTTTACCCTGGCATTTCATTGGGCGTCTGGCACTGGGAATGTCGAAAGAAGGCCCCTGCCTCACGTCAAGTGAAATGCCATGCAATGCATCGTCTGCAGTTCGCACCAACATCCAACTAGCCCTCCACTGTGATAGCAGTTTATAACCTGATCAGTCCTCAGACTGTACAGTAACAGCTAGGACCACTGCAAATGCCTCAGATTGTACAGTAACAGCTAGGACCACTGCAAATGAGGAGAGAGTGATAAATTATAGAGGGGAGGTACAAACACCAGCAGTTCGCTGAGGCACTTGGTATGGGGAAGTTGCAAACAGAACGATAAGGTTGTCCCCTTCCGCGTCAAAAATAGGCATTCGCTAAAAGATAAAATCGATAATTCGGCAGCTCTCTCTGTACGCTTAAGAAGCAACAAATCTTTGCTAGAAATTCCTGACATATCTGGATATTCGCTCAGGGCGACATTGCAGAAATTGGCACATAGTGGCGCTCACATACCTTTTCCGCCACTTATTTATCAATTTGTCATTTCCTACGCTTGGCTAGACAAGGATGTTACAGATAACCTTCTTGGCATTAGGTTACCATCGCCCGAAGCCGAGTTCGTATATCGGCTTTCCGGGAATTTTTGAAAACGCGCCATCACAACAATGACGCAGCGGATTGTAGACTACAAATCAACGACAGCGACGTCACTTTTTATTCTTCCCCACGAGCTGCTTTACTACCTTTCGTGGGAATCTGCGCTCGGTCCCAACACTCCCAGATATCTGTCGACGTGTTTTAGTGTGGAAAGTGAGCGTGCGCCATCGGCTGGGGCGCGTTACTGGCCGGCATCACCGAGGGGCACCGCCCCCGCAGCTCGGCCCTTCACGCCGCGGGACCCCTCACCCGAACTGCTGGAGGCCTGGCTCGGCTGCGGTGGAACCAGGTGCTGAATGAGCAGCACGTCCCCATCCTTGATGGAGTGCGCCGACAACGAGCGTTTGTCGTCCAGCAGGGGCCGTCCCTCGTGCATGACCACCATCTCCCGGGCCGGAATAGACGACTCGTACTCGCAGAGTGCCTTGAGGTTCTCCAGCTCCATCTCGGCGCCGACGTCGAGCATGTACAGCTCGCCGGACAGCGTCGTCACCGTCAACTTCATGCCGCCGCCGAGAAAAGAACTGACGCAGACCGAAAACAATAATGCTGTAGTAATGCCGGAGCTGCCGGAGCCACACACGCACACACGCTGCTGTTTACGCTCGCCGTGCGGCTGCCAGTAGCGCGCAGAGGCACAAGGCAGTCGGCGATCCCGCGATCCGTTGTTGAACGTTATATCGAACCTTCGTGGAACCCCATCACTCTGGAACCCCTCCCCTTCTCACATCCTACTTTTATTTCTGTGTGTACCTTCTTCTTTTCTCTATTTTCTTAATCTACTCTTCTTTTATTTTTTTTCCCCCTGCATTTCCTGATTTGGGCCTATGCAGGGTTTTTTCTTAATAGGTCCAGAATTGTTAAAAAGAAAGGGAACTCGCACCTAGGGTTTCGTTTTTTTAGCACTGGTCCCACAGGAGGCGGAATGGTCAGTTAGTTATCTAATTGCCAAAACTGTTTAATTAACTTTCTAAATTTGCGTTTCTGGTGGTAGAAACATTGTAACTAAAAGTGACGAAATGGGTCACTTTTAACCCACTTCATTACTTTTGCTTCATTACTAATTAACCCACTTCATTACCTTTTGTGGCCACAATGATTATCGACTTGGTCCTGGTGCAAAAAAACAAAAACAAAATTGTTTTAAATCGCTGTCTAGACCATACTGAGATCAAGCATCAATTCTTCAAATACATCATTCCCCCCAAAATTTAAGTTCTAGTACAACCAATTTAACCCATTTCATTACTTTTAGTGGCCGCCATGACTATATCGACTTGATGCTGGCGCTAAAAACCTCCAATGCAAATTACTTATAAAAAAATCTGGACAAAAAAAAAAAGCGCGCATTTTAGGCATTTGTTTTTGAAACAAAATAGTGCGTTCCGTTTGGTAAGGAAAACGTGAATACGCAAAACGAGGAGGAGGGGGAATAGGGAAGAGGCTGAAAGAAAAAAATTTATCTAATGGATTTCTGTTTTTTTTTTGTTTTTTTTTTTAGATTGTGGGATGATGTGACACTTGACAACGGGTGCTGAGAGAGCCAGTCGGCGAGTGGAAATACAATCCTACTCCGTTTCACCTTACGCCCGGCCGTGGCGGAGCCTACGACACGAACTGATGGGACCAATCGGACAACGTCAAAAGCGCACCGTCACTGTGTTCGTCCTGTTTCTGTGCGTGCTCTATCATCGCTGAACCAGTCATAAACAGAAAAGGCCCATTGACTTGAGCTGTTGACGCTGCTTGATTGGTCCCAGTAGAAAGTTTTCGTAGACCGCGCGTAGCGTCGGCTTGCGAAATCGCGTGCTGACGTCATCCGGTCAGCTCTCCGGCCCTCCGGTCACCACCGCAGAAAAGGGGAACGAGGAATTCCCCTCTCACCGGGACTCTCTCATGTGTGTCCTAGCCTTGCCTGCAGACGTCGCTAGTCTCCCTCTAGCAGATTATAGAAGATTACCGTCACTCGAAATTCGTGCAAGAGCAGCTCCCCCCCCCCCCCCCCCCCACACACACACACCACACACACACTTTCTCTTCTCTCTTCCGTGGTGGTGCGAAATGAAATCAACAAGGAGAGGAGCCGGGGCGGATTCAGAGGGGGGTTCGGATGTCTTGACCACCCTCTGAATTCGGCAGTTGTAACAATGATACGCTGACCAACACCTGACCCCCCCACCCTCAAGAAATACGTGCGTCCAACCCCTGGAGAGGAGCGAATGTTAGCCTTCAGCACGTTAACTGGTCAAAAAAGATGGCTCTTAGTTAGAGAGCCTCCAGCTAATTTGTTTTAGTAAACTTATTGTTGTCTGTTGTGAGGACGACAGTTGCTCACTCTTCCGTCGGGGCATTGGGTGATAGCACGCTGCGAATAGTACGTTTCGGGTACGCGCCGGTTTAGAGCCGTTTCGAGAAAAAGGGGGAACCAAGTGCCAATTTATGACACCTTATCCTGGCTGCAGGGGACACGGGGTTGGCCATCCAGACCACAAGCGGCAAGAATTCTTTGGACATTATGACCACAATTAGGGGTTTAAGGACCTTCCTGGCCACAAGCGCGAAGGATTCTTTGACATTCTGATCACAAGCGAGGAGGATCGAACATCGTGACCAGAAGCGGGAATGATTCTTCGGACATATCGACCACCAGCGGGAAGAATTATTTAGACATTCTCACCACAAGCGGAAGAACTCTTTGGACATTTCAATCACAATCAGGAAAGATTCTTTGGACATCCTGGCCACAAGCGGGAATTATTTTTTAGACATTCTGATCACAAGAGGGAGGATTTTTGGTCATTTTGATAAAAAAAGGGGAGGATTCTTTGGACTCCTGACAACAAGCGGGGTGGATTATTTGACATTCTGATCACAAGAGGTTAGAATTTTTGGGTCATTCTGATCAAAAGAGGGGAGGATTCTTTGAACATCCTGACAACAGCGGGGTGGATTATTTGGACATTCCTGACCACAAGCCGGGATGATTGTTTGGACATCCTGACAACAAGCGGGGAGGACTCTTTTGGCATTCTGACACAAGCGAGAAGGTTTATTTGAACATTATGACCACAAGCGGAAAGATTCTTCGGACATTCGGACCACGAGCGGGAACAATTATTTGGACATTCTCCCTAGGAGCGCGACGGATTCTTTGGACCTTCTAACCACAAGCGGGGAGATTCTTTGGAGATCCTGTCAAGAAGGACGCTTTTTTGGACATTCTTATCACAAGTAAGGAGGATTCTTTGGATATCCTGACAACGAGCGTGAACATTCTTGGACATTCTGGGCAATGACCACAAGCGATGAGGATTTTTGGACATTCTGCTAAAAGGGGGGATTATTTTTTGGACATCCTGACAAGCTAGGAGAATTCTTTGAACATTAATCTGGACATCCTGACAAGCGGGGAGGATTCTTTGGACATTCTGAACACAAGCGGGGAGGATTTTTTTATTATTCTGATCACAAGCGGGTGTGAACTCTTTGGACATCCTTAGAGAAGAGCGGAAGGATTCTTCGGACATTCAACCACCAGCGGCGGAGAGAATGTGTTTGGACATCCTGACAGCAAGCGATGAGGACTCTCTTGACATTCGTCAAGCGGGAAGGATTATTTACACATTCTGAACATAACCAGCGAGACGGATGTAGTCCGCTTCTTTTTCTATGGCTTGCGTGTTCGAGACAAGAAAAGCAAGCTTGTGCGAGCACAGCTTTTACAGGAAGTGTTGATAGATCCCTTGCTGTACGTAATAACCTTTCCTTCGAGAAGCGACAATGTGGGACACTACGTTCTGTTCTGATTTTGCTTGCCAGATGATTCCATCTTTTTTTTTTTTTTATTTTTAAAGCACTTCGAAAGCACAGGTGGCCTGTGGTGTTCCAATTGATGCCGGATTAGGCCTTGTCTAGAAAAGTTTACTTCTAACTTGTTTATTTGGGTGCGCGGCTGATAGT
>JABSTQ010003253.1:0-24356 GCA_013358835.2 Ixodes persulcatus
TACTGGTAGCCCCCGAGAGTTTGTACCTGCATGAGTTTGTTGACAGAAGAGACTTCTGCAACTTCGACTAGAAGACCACCCCTGGCAGTAAATTGGTGGCGTATAATAGGGCCGCCTGCTGCCATGTTGACATCTGCGCTCAACATCAACGGGTTTAGTCGCTGGAGGCGTTGTGTCTCGTTTGTAGGGCGTCAGGAGTACCGGGACTCCCGTTGTCCTTTGTCTGCGATGTTGCACAAGGATGAATCCTTCAAGGTTTCCTTCTGTTGATTCGTGATCCATTGTGATAAATTATGCTGCCTGTTGTTCGGCGATTGTCATCGACGATTCAGCGGAGTCGCCGTCAATGTCAGTAGGTCTTTTTCCCAGACTGGCGTGTCCTGACTGATTATCTTGGTTGTTGTGGTAGCTGTGGTCCATTTCAGCCGGTGTCTGCTGAGAGCATTTAGGATCTGACGCTGATGCCGGTACAGGAGTACTGGGCAGAGAGGTCATGCAATAGGACGTAGTTGCCGCTGGTGCTGTGGCCTCCAATGCCTGCCTGGATGGAATGGGCTAGTGCAGGAGTAGGTTTAGCCGGTCCTGCTCCGGTGTTCATCTTTGGACCCTTGAAAATCCCCTTTCGGGGAGCTCCAAGGGCCCTTTCGTGTGTCGGTTGGCTGGTTGGAGCGTCTTTGGCAGTCGTCGATGATAAAGGCGGCTGCAACTGGGTTCCAGGTCCCTTTCGTGTTGGTGCAATGGTTTGACCTAGGGCAGAAGTTCGGGATCGCACGTCTTGTTTCCTCGATTGCTCGTCGTCTTCATCCATGAATTATACTATTTACTGGAATTCTTCTTTTTCATCTACCCTCATGAATTATACTATTTACTGGAATTCTTCTTTTTCATCTACCCTCATGAATTATACTACTTACTGGAATTCTTCTTTTTCACCTACCCTCATGAATTATACTATTTACTGAAATTCTTCTTTTTCATCTACCCTCATGAATTATACTACTTACTGGAATTCTTTTTCATCTACCCTCATGAATTATACTATTTACTGAAATTCTTCTTTTTCATCTACCCTCATGAATTATACTATTTACTGAAATTCTTCTTTTTCATCTACCCTCATGAATTATACCGTTGGTAGGCACTGAAAATAAAAAATAAATAAATAAATACTATTTACTGAAATTCTTCTTTTTCATCTACCCTCATGAATTATACTATTTACTGGAATTCTTCTTTTTCATCTACCCTCATGAATTATACTGTTTACTGGAATTCTTCTTTTTCATCTACCCTCATGAATTATACTATTTACTGGAATTCTTCTTTTTCATCTACCCTCATGAATTATACTATTTACTGGAATTCTTCTTTTTCATCTACCGTCATGAATTATACTACTTACTGGAATTCTTCTTTTTCATCTACCCTCGTGAATTATACTATTTACAGAAATTCTTCTTTTTCATCTACCCTCATGAATTATACTATTTACTGGAATTCTTCTTTTTCATCTACCCTCATGAATTATACTATTTACTGGAATTCTTTTTCATCTACCCTCATGAATTATACTATTTACTGAAATTCTTCTTTTTCATCTACCCTCATGAATTATACTATTTACTGGAATTCTTCCTTTTCATCTACCCTTATGAATTATACTATTTACTGGAATTCTTCTTTTTCATCTACCCTCATGAATTATACTATTTTTTTTTATTATTGAGGTAGAAAAAAAGGAAGTCAGAGAAATTAGCCTATACTCTCCTGACTGGCTACTCTGGTGGGGATGGGGTAGGGGTATGACAGATATAGAAGAAAAGAAAGAAAAAAAAAGAAGTAAAAACAATGAAAAGATCACACCTGCAGATTAAACATACACATAAAATAGACTCAAGATAGAGTTCAGTGCAACATGTTAGAGTCTCTTGTCGAGGTCTGTTACTGTCAGGAAACGTATGAGGGCGTTCGTAGTTGTCAAGGCGCAGGCTTCATTATCCCAGGGGACCCAGGAGAAGCTGAATCGTAAGGGCTGTTCCTGGTGGCTGCTTAATGTCCGTTAATAATTTCTGCCGGTGCTCTTCATATTTTGGACATATAATCAGAATGTGTGTAATGTCTTCAATGGTTTCACACTCGGAGCAGTTGGGTGTTTCTAGCTTTCCGATAAGATAAAGGTAATGGTTGGTATAAGATACTTTTAGCCGTATTCGATGGAGTACGGCTTCACGTCGTCTCTTCAGACCGCGGGGGGCTCGAAACATCAAGTGTGGATCGATAAGTTTTAAAGATGAGCTGTCGTTGATGACCTTCTTCCAAAGGTGCTCTGCTTCAGATTTCCCTAAAATTGATGATCTCGTACGAATATCAGATTTTGAGAATGGAGCCAGCACTTGTTGGGGAGATATGTGAGCATGTGTAGCCATCGAATCAGCCATTTCATTGCCTGTTATACCACAGTGACTAGGTACCCATTGAAATGATATGGAATGTCCAAGTGAGACAGTGTCAAAGTGAGCTTTGTGTATTTCTAAAATTAGTGGCCTGTTTGGACTATTTTTTTGTAGACGTTGTAGTGACTGGAGGGCTGACTTAGAGTCGCTGACTATAGTCCAAGCACGAGGGGGTGCTTCTAATATGTATCGAAGTGCCTCACGGATGGCCACCAGTTCGGCAGCAGTAGAGCAGATTTTATGAGAGAGCTTGTAACCGGCTTTCAGACGAAGCGATGGTGCAACCAATCCAATAGATGATCCATTCTGTGTGGTCGATGCATCAGTATATATATGGCAAGAAGAAGAGTGTTGTGTATATAAATGAGATAAGGAAAGTTGCTGAAGGACGATTGAAGGTAGCGCAGATTTTTTGGTTATACCCGGGATGGTGTTGGAGACTTCGAGGGGGGGCAGTAACCAAGGTGGTGTAGTAAGTAACATTGGATTTTGAAATTTCACTGGAAGGATCTCATTATGTTCAATAATAACCTGAGATATGCGGCTATAGAAGCATCTCTCCGGAATGTTTGCTAGATGATGAGAATGATGTCGTGTTAGATGGCGCATATGTATCCGTAGAGTTTCTTGGGTGCGAATAGCTTCGATAGGAAGGCAATGGGATTCTGCTATCGTGTCTATGGTTGACGTTGATCGCGGAACCCCAAGACACACTCTAAGAGCCTGGGCCTGTAGTGATTTTAGCATTTTCATGTTTGTTGGACTTAAGCCATGCATCACAGGTAAACTGTAGCGTAGGACGCCAACGAATAGGCTGTTATATAAACGGAGAAGAGCAGATGTAGACGTTCCCCAAGTAGTACCGCTTATGAAGCGTCCCAAATTAATAAACGCGGATAATTTAGTCTTGAGGTGTTTCATTTGCGAGTTCCATGTTAATCCTTTGTCAATAGAGACTCCAAGAAAGATGTGATTTGGAGCATATGGGATTTTGTCTCCATTGATGGATAGAGGGAAGCGGTCCATCTTCATTCTTGTAAAAGCCACGGCCGCTGACTTTGCTGGCGCAATCTCAAGCCCGCGAATAATAAGGTACTGAGAAATTCTGGAAAGTGCGTCTTGTAAGCGCGCATGTATGAGCTTCAGTGAACTTGCAGACGTCCAGAGGCACACATCGTCTGCATAGAGTGAAAGGCGTACAGCGCTTGGAAGAATTTCTGGCAGACCAATGAGGGCAATGTTAAAAAGGGCTGGACTTAGAACGCCCCCTTGAGGCACGCCTCTTGTCACAGTGTGACGAGAAGTTTCACCTTCCTTTGTGTTCATATATACTGTTCGATTGTGAAGGTAATCAGCAATCCACGAATAAAGCCGACCGCTAACACCGACAGCTTTGAGCCCTTGTAAAACCGCTGAATGTTTGATGTTATCAAAAGCTCCTCTAACATCAAGGAAGACCGCTGTTGTAAACTTTCCGCGAAATTTCTGATCGTCAACGTGAGTTATAAGGTCCATGACATTGTCAATTGAGCTGCGGCCTTGTCTGAATCCCGTCATAGTTTCTGGATACATCGATTGAGATTCTAAAAACCATTCAAGGCGTGCGAGAATTAACCGCTCCATACATTTGCCAACACAACTTGTTAAAGCAATGGGTCGGTAAGATCTCATGTCCAGTGGGGACTTGCCGGGTTTAAGAATGGGTATAACGCAGGCCGTTTTCCAGTCACGAGGAACACAGCCGCTTGTCCACGAAGTATTGAATACGTCTAGTAAAAGTTGGCGAGCCTCTGGCCCTAGATGTGCAAGTGTACCATAGGTTACCTTATCTGGACCTGGCGATGAAGAATGACCGAGAGAAGCCAGAACTTGATCTAATTCTGGGGCACTAAATACAGTATCCATAATGGTTGAAGAGGGTGTGTCAGTTGAAGTTTCAGTGCTTAAAGGTGGACCACCATCGTTTGTTGCTGACAGAACAAGTGATGCACAAAATTCTTCAGCAATACTTAGTGGCGACTGTTTTAAGAAAAGTGATAACGCATGAAAAGGCATTTTTTGTTGTGGTGGAGATCTTAGTCCACGGGCAATATGCCATATTTTTGTGAGCGGATCACGTGGGTCGAATGAGGCGCACTTTCTTCTCCATTTTTTTCTAGCGAGTTTATCTAAGTGACGGCGAATATGTTTTTGTGTTCGCCTGTCTTCACGAATGTCAGTTGGCAATTTGGTTCTCCTGGCTCGACGTTCTGCTCGTCGACGAATAGCTCGAAGTTTTTCGTACTCTGCGTCTACAACAGTTCGTGAGGACGTGAGTCGGACACTCCTGGTAGCATCTGCAGCTGATTGATGTACGACAGAAACAAACTCTTGGTAAGTATTTGCAGTCTGTATGCACAGTTCTACATTTTCCCGAAAACATGTCCAGTCGATATACGAGGTCATATCATGTCTGGCACTGCTGGCTTTGAAGCCGCGAACTGTAATGTATGTTGGAAAGTGGTCACTGTCATGGCTTTCTATGTCCACAAACCAGGAGTTCTGAGATACGAGTTCACGTGACATGAATGCAACGTCTAAGCAGCTGCTACAGCGACTGCCCCGAAAGAATGTGGGTGAACCGTCATTCAAAATACATAGGTCATAAGAATCCACCAGTTCGAGTAGTTCTCTTCCGCGACGTGTAGTTCTTACACTACCCCAAGCAATATTATGGGCATTGAAGTCGCCAACAACAAGAACTGGTGTTTTGCATTCTCGGATGATATTATCCAGCCGTGTAGTATCAAAATCGCAAGCAGGTGGTATATAGGCTGCTATTACAGTGAACGTGAGCTTGCCTTTCTGTACAGTAACACAGACGTACTCATTGTTCGGATGAGGTGCGATACTATGCGAAATATAGGTTAAGTCCTTTCGTAATGCGAGAAGGACTCGGCTGACGTCAGAATTGCGAGCTGATTGGAATACTTCATAACCCGATAATCGAAAATCTGGCGCTACACGCGATTCGCTAATCGCCAAAATCGGAAACTGACGTTTGAAAGTGAATTGTCGAAAGTTTGAAAGTCTAGTACGAAGCCCTCTCGCGTTCCATTGAAAAACAGTCGCATTTTTAACTCTATCCTCGTATGAAGGGGCATCAGTCATTACCCTGATGTGACCCTCCTGACATCGTTAGAACTATAGTTTCAAATATCGAGATCCCCTGCAAGATGTCTTTCAAGACGCATGATGGCAGCTGGGCAGTGAGACCTCGTATGACAGAGAAAATAAGGCTTACGACGTCCCTGATTGTCATCGAGCCAAAGATGGAAGGCCCCGTCTGCCGGGGAGGCCTGGCACTACTGGAGGCGTTGCCCTGCGTGCGCTTGTTACCTACTCCTGGAGTTAAACCTGACGTGTCGGAACTCGCTGAAGAGGGAATCAGTTCGTAAGCGGAATTATTGTCGGCTGCCTTTGTACTTGCCACGGCGGCATATGTCTTCTTTTTCTTTTTTCGAGGTGCTTCTCGACTCTTCGGGGCTTGAGATGCCGATTCTTCTTTTTGTTGAAGGTCAGGAATGGTGCTTGTATCAGCAGGTAAAGAGTCTTGAGCAGTCTTGTTTTCAGTCGATGGCGGCGTGCGCTTTGGGCCGTGGACAAATCTCTTTGTTTTCGCAAGAGCCGCTAGGCGAACTTTGCAATTGACGCAGCTCGCAGGGTGGTTTCCACCGCAGTTTGCGCACTTGGCTGGTGAATCTCCCTTGCATTCTTTGGTGAGATGTGGTTGAGAACATTTCTTGCATTTAGTTTCCCCTTTACAATATTTGGCGACATGGCCAAGTGCTTGACATTTGAAGCATCTGGTCGGTGCTTCAATAAATTCAGTTACTTCATGTTTGGTAAATCCAAGATTTACTCTTGATGGACGATCAGAATTTGGGCGAAATGTGAGAACAACCCGGTCTGTTGGTTGCGCAGCTTCATCGGGCTTTCCTCGACGTCGGTAGAGACGGCGGGCTGCAATTACTCCGTCTTGATGTAGAAACGATGCCAATTCGGCATCAGTGTGCCACAAGGGCACCCCTTTGATCATTCCGCCATTTTGAAGATAGGTCCTGGGTACGGTAGCTTGGATTGGAACCCCACCAAGAGAGCGAAGTTTGAGGAGTCGGTCAACTGTGGCGGCTTCGGCAACTTCTACCAGAAGGCCTCCTTTGTTGGTGAAGCGATGTCGTAAAATGACCGCGGCTGCTGCCTGATTTACTTCGGTGCTTAGGCTTAGCGGGTTTTGTTTCTGCAACCGTTGTTCCTCATTCACGGGCGCAAGAAGCACAGGAATACCTGTCGTTCTTTGCCGACGGTGTTCGACGAGAACGAAGCCTTCCAGGTCGCCTTCTGTAAATTCTTGTTCCATATCGTCATTCTGGGACGCTTGTAGTTTCGCCGGTGTCGACGATGCTTCGGGAGAATTGTTGTCCCCGTCGCTGTGTCACTTCCCTAGATTGAGGCGTCCAGGCTGGGTTTCTTGGTTGGCATGATATGAGTGGTCCTTGTCAGCAGGAGTCTGCTGGGAGCACAAAGGTCCGGTCTCTTGTGCCAGTACGGGTGTACTGGGTTGGGAGGTCATGCCGTGTTTTGGGTTACTTGAAGTAACCCGTACCGCGATGAGCTGCAGTCGGTTGTTCGTGGTCACGACTGATTGCTCAGATTTGTCTTTCTTACGAGTAGAGACAGGGCTGAAATCAACGAAAAAATCAGGAGCAGAGAAAAGGAACGTCTCACCCAGCTGGCTTTCTCTTCTTCTCAGCCCCCCCCCCCCCCCCCAAAAAAAAAAAAAAACACGTTTCGGCAGCTGCGTGCTTCGTTTTCTTTCTCGTGCGCCTGGTTCGCCTGCCTGCAACTATAGACCTTTTCTTTGACTGCGCCGCCATCTTGAGAATTGCGGCGCCGACGACGCCGTCTAGCGGCTTAGAAAAAGAAATTCCGGCTAGTTCTGGCAGCACAGCTATCTGGGTAGGCAACGGTGTGGGTATGGGGGGAACTTGGCTAGACTTGGCTATGGTGGGCTGCAATAACTTGGTTGGAGCTTGTCCGGTTGAATCCAGCTGGCTACTCTCAGGCCATCACCTTGCCTCCTCGAGAGAACGACGACGAAGACGGTAGGGTGTTTTTATTGAGTTTCCACAGCGAAGTATATATGCGCAGATTAATGTAGTCTATGCAGGTAAGCTCTCGGCATTTGATAGCTCCATCTTGAGTGGTGGCATGTAGACGTTTTCATACCTTTCACATACCATGGGGCTTGCAGTGATAACCTAATTGGACCACCTGCACCGGGACTTAAAATCGGTCCTCTTGTCGTAGACGAAGTGGTCGTGAGCTTAGACGTGACGTTGAGTCTCATACGAATCTCTCGCGATTCAAGCTCGCAATCGACTGACTTCATAAATAAGGATTTTTGGGGAAAATGCGAAGCTCGATAACATTGCAGCCACACTCGCGCTGCAGCTTCTTGTGCTCATGGCATACTTTCTGCTATTGCTCTTATGCGTTTTAATATTATTTATCCATCCGACGACCACGCAGTGGTAGCCAGACAACCGTAGATTTTCGGAAATTGCAGCACGGTAAAAAGGAGCACTCGGAACTAACTTATGCACGACGTCCGTTTTTAAGCCTTTTCGCCCATACCCTTGGCGGTTGCATTCCCTGTGTCAGCGGGCAATCCAAAAATGCACCAGGTCGAGGGTACGTCAGTTACTGGCTGGTTTGAGGTTATGCGAAAAAGGTCTATAGACCTTTCCAAAAACGAGCTTGTGGCCGGTGCCATTTTGAGCGTTCGTGCGTATGGCGAGTGCTTTGCTCGCTTTCCGAAGCGACGAACACGCACGTGCTGGGCTGTGAAGATCGCACGCTGGACTGTGATTTTGTAAACATTGGAAATGTCTTTACTCCGTTTCACCTTATGTTGTACCGCAGCGAAGGCTAGAAGCGCGAGCTCATAGCGTTGGCAGCTCCCTTGGTGCACGAGAGCTTGTGCCGCCGAGGTGTGCCATAGAGCAAGGAGCTCGCGCTTGTAGCCTTTCCTGCGGTGCAACACAAGGTGAAGCGACTGCTGAGCGCGTGCAGATGGCGAGCTTCCAGGGTTCTTTTGCAAGGTGCATTCCACACCGTCAAAATGGCCGTTCTGAGCAGCCTATTAATGGGGAGAGTCTGCTCTCGCTGTAGCAACGTCCACAGTGCTAAGGAGAGGACAAGACCGGAAGCCGCGTACCCCGCGGCGCGTCATGCGCACGTGACTCGGGAAACATTGTATGAGTTGAGGGGCATCCCCAAACGCCATCTTATTTGGCCGGATGTCCGAAAACCGTATCATGGGTCCTTTAAGAGGACAGTGAAATGCATCGGCTTCGGGCCAAAGGAGAATAAACACAGGCTTTTTATCTCTACAAGTGAAAGCTACGTGCTTGTTAGACAAATTAATCGCTTACCTTTTACACCAGACACCACTGTGTAGATGATAAACTTGTCTTTATTCTCCTTCGGCCCGAAGCCCATACATTTCACTGTCATCTTAACCACGAATGGAGGTCTTTGACGTCATTTTTGTTGCGTGTGCTCGCGCACACCGGCGGCTGCTGGCTCGTGGAAAGAACGTGCGCCACTTATTATGGACACTAAATTCCTTGGTTCAGTATCCCTTTAAAGGGGTACTCCGGCGATTTCTTCATGGTCCCCAATTTGCTTGAAATTTTGCTAAACTCGCCAAACAACATCGCTAAAATAGTATCCCAAATATTAGGTCAAAATTAATTTTTTTCACGAAGTTATTGAATTTACAATTTTGGTCCTCACCGTGTTTTTTCAAACTGAAAGTCTCTAATGGCAACAGCGAAAAAGTGACGTCAGTGGAAGGCAGGGGTTCACTTTTTGGGCTGTAGAATTTGTTCCCAACTGATTCCAAGCAGTCTCATGGTGTCAAATCAATGCTTTGGAAGCTCGCTCCAGTACCCGCGCGCCAACACGGATCAAATGATCGGCATATTCTATTTTTTAGACTGCTTGCTCGACTGGCAAGCCTGCCTGCCACTGACGTCACGGCACTGAAAAGTGCGGGTATATTTGAATGTTGGTTTTTGCATAATTTTCATTTGCCGATTTCACAATAACTAATATGAATTTCGCGATACTAAATAGCATACTGGAAAGGGTAAAGGCCGGGGAGTCAGAAAATATAGTTAGTTGAGGTAGCTCAAAAAATCGCCGGAGTACCCCTTTAAACACGACTCCGGAGCTTTCTCTCCAACAGCATGCTACCTCGACGAGAACGTCCCATTCCGTACAGCGGAGCACCCGTCAAGCGACCAGCTCCTTCAACAACGACTACGTCCCAGTCATCTATAGCAGGTGGCTAAGAAGACAAGCACGACGAGAGAGATGACGTGAAACGCAAGCCGACCACGGTGCGGGAACACCCACACAGCAAAACCCCACAGCCTGACCGCGTGGTGAAAGACGGCGATGCACTGCCCCCCTAACTAACATCTCTCTGGCATTTCCTCCCCTCAGCTTCGCTACCATGAACGTCAGAGGACTGTGTTCACGTGCACGACAATCACAATGGGCCTTTTCCGGGGTTTCCACGGCGCATGCGCAGCAGCAGCAGACAGGAGTCCGCCATTTTTGGTGGCGTGGTACGTCCGGCTCGGGGCTGCAGGAGGCAGCGGTGGTCGCGAGTTTCGAAGCTCTTCGACAGGCGCTGTTTCGTTGTTGGCTGCAGCAACGACAGCAAGCGTTGTCGCGGTTTAAGCTTCTTCGGGTTTCCTTCTACTAGCCTGCACCCGACAAAGCGGCAGCTCTGGATTCGGGCGATCCAGCAAAACAATGTGGACGGTGCGTAAAGGCAGCCTTCAAAGCACTCCCGCATTTGCAGTTGCCACTTCAAGGAATGTTCATGTTTTTGTTCCTTCATTTTTTATTTGTGTGTAAATACAAGTAAGCAGATTGGTTAGCTATGCTGTCGTGTCGCTTATATGCCACGCAGAGCGAGCGCCTCGGAGGTGGCGCTTCTGGGATGGTGCGTTTCACTGGCCCACGTTTTTGCTTACTAATGTAGTGGTCTCGCGTTGCTACGCAAACTGCCCGTCTGCTTTTTGGTTGTTGCAAATATTGGAATCGCCCCCAGTTTCCAAATATTTATAAAGAATTGAGGTAAAGTGGCTATGCTGCACAGTTTGTTGCTATGCGCATACCCGGAAAGAGAAATGGGAGCAGCTGTTTCACCACCACGACCGCATCTGCTGGTCTTGTAGTTAAATAAGAAAGAGGAAACAATCGTCTTAATGTGTGGTCCTCGTGCATGTATCGAGTCAAAAAAATAAGTTTGCAACATTGTCTACAAACGCAAAAAAGAAACAAAAAAAAAACAGGTGTGGCCGATTTTATGTTTTTCGTTTAGGACCTACAGTCACGCACAGCTGTAGCCTGAAGTGGGGTGATATCAATGACGAGGCTCGCTCAGAAATCGGTGGCTTCACGTATACGTCTTAGATATTTATTAAACATGTAATTTAGTGGTGAATTTTACCTTGTGAAATTTTGAAGTGTTGTTTCCTTCCAGTAAAAAAATGAGACCAACAAAGTCGCCAGGGTCAGCGGCGCTCGCAAAGGAAGTCGCTGAACGCGTCCGCCGTTGATCCGGCCAAGTTTGTTGGTCTAATTTTTTATAGGAATGGACCTACGCGCTGAAATTTTATAAGGTGAAATCCACCACTAAAATACACCTTTGATGAAAATTACATTGGTACGTGCAGGCGCCGAATTTTTCAGACGATTTTAGAGTAAGCCTTCACATTTATGAGAATACACCTTGCCAATTAAAATTTTCGAGCAGTTAAACAAATAGCTCTAAAAAAAAGCTCTACGTAATTGTAATTTGGTCGAATATTTTCTGAATATACTGCCAGTGCTGCAAATAACATGATTCCTAGTTTAATGTAACCGTTTGTACTTTCTAATTGGTCGAAGTGAGCTTCTACTGTGCCGTCAGTCACAACGGGCGCCACGGCGAAGTCAGTCGTCCATTCATTCGTAAAAAATGTACAAACACTAAGTCGTCCGTTGTCAACGCATTCGTTGAAAAAATGTCCTTATCGATCGCGTTGTGTAGAGGAAAAGCAAACGCTGAGCGCGTTTACCGACCACGTTCAGACAGCCAACACAGCTTGGAGCGGGCAGAACCGGAAGCAAGGCAGGCCATCAAAAACGTTACTACTGCTTGACGATAGATGGCGCCCAACATTTGCGGAAAAGGCCCATTGTATTAGCGATGTGCACGGCCAAAAGCGTCGCTGTGGTTAGCTTTCCACGATTGGCCAAACCATGGGCATATGAGCACTGTCAGATTGTCAACTTTGACGGTGTTAGTTTCGGATTGCGATGGGTCCTAGCTTCTACTGTGCTTTTTAAACACACCATCGAACTCGTCGTCGCACCCGATGGTAAGTAGCCAGAATAACAACTGGTGACGTCACGGCGAGGCAAATCCCAGTCTTGACCTCACGGAGGGAAACCATAAGAGGGCGCCACCGAAACATCTCGGGGCTGTTAAGAATGGAACCTTCGGCAACCTTTTCCGAGTTTCAACGCTGCGGAAACGAGTCCCGAAACGAGTCCCGACGTGTCAGGACTGCCGGCCACCTGTCGAAGCCTGCCCAAAACGTGTCTCAACGCGTCCGTGACGTCAACGGGACGTGTGTGTGTGTGCGTGTGGGTTCGTGCGCTCCGGAAGGGGAGAGAGGCCTGGCCTAACTGCGGAGAACCTTGGCTATGACTCATTTCTGGCTACGACGCGGCGGACCCAGCTGCAAAGCACGTGGCGGTCGCAACTGCTGCCCTGGCGGAGAGAGAGGGAGAAAACGGACCCATATATAAGGCGGGGCGTGAGGGCTCCATTTGTTCTCTTGGATTTGACGACTGTATCGCTACCATGTAATTAAACCGTTCGTTACGTTACCAATTCTCCCACCTCCACTGGACCCCTGGGTTCTTCACTTCGGGGAATGGTCGTCGTCACGAGCCAGGAAGCCTCCGGACTTGCGGCCTAAACCCCGCCTCGAACAGGGCTAATAGGCTCTTCTCAAAAGAACAGATCGATTTTGTTGCCGTCCAGGAGACAAAAACATCGTCTGATGAGGACACGACTCGTGCACTGGACCCTTTCCTCTCAAATTATGAGGTATGTGTTAGTCATGCTGATGGGTTGTCGGGAGGGTGCCTCGTGTTCTTAAGGAAGAGGCTAGGATATACGTCACTCTCACACGCCGTCGATGATGACGGAAGGTTGATGTCCTGCGATTTCTCTTTACATAATACATATTGGTGATTAATTTGTATTTATGCTCATGACGTTCGACAGCGATGCTCTTTCTTTGAAAACCTTACCCCATACCTAGATACCGACAAAAATTATTTTGTTCGGTGACTTTAATTGTGTGTGTAATATAAACGATAGATCAACACCCCCTTCTCGACCTGACAGAAGTGCTGACACTCTCAACACTCTCAGATATGAATATCACCTATTTGATGTTGGAGCTTCTCAAAGTACTACTTTCC
Source organism: Ixodes persulcatus (assembly GCA_013358835.2). Lineage (NCBI taxonomy): Eukaryota > Metazoa > Arthropoda > Arachnida > Ixodida > Ixodidae > Ixodes > Ixodes persulcatus. Next base: position 13,056 of record JABSTQ010003253.1, read on the forward strand.
GATACACCCACCTCCAAGTTCATGTAATGCCAGGCTTGATCGTATTTACGTTTCAAGTTCACTTTTTTCGCATGTGACTGCATATGACGTGAAACCAGTTTCGTTTTCAGATCATTGCCTTTTAAGCGTCCGTATTGGAACAGACACGCAACGTTAGGCAAAACCAAAATGGGCTTTGTGGAAATTTAATACGAGACTTTTAGAGAACACAGATTTCGAAGAGCGTGCGCGCGAATGTTTCAATAAAGCAACAACAAATCATAAATTCGGTATTTTTGCTCAATGGGACTCTTTCAAGCAGGAGGTTGAAGGATGAGGGGAGGAGGAGGAGGGAAGGGTACTGAGGGGAGGGTATACCCCTCCTTCCTCCTCCTCCCCTCGTGATCCTGCCTGCAACTCTTCCTCCCCTCCTCCCGCGTCCTTCTCCCCACCTCCTCCTTCTCCACCCCCTCCTGCTTCGCCTCCTCCTCCTCCTCCTCCTATCCGAATTTTACAAAAAGTACAAAGAGCAGCTGTGCCCTTTTCTACTCGTGGTCTTCTTGGAGGCTTATGAAGTGGGAGCCTTGCCGCCTACATTTTATAACAGCCACACAGTCTTGATTCCAAAAAGTAAAGATCCAGATAAACTCATTCACGCTGAAAGCTACCGGCCAATTACTTTATGCAATGTGGACTATAAGATTTTCGGTAAAATTCTGACAAAAAGACTTCAGTTTGTTGCGTCCAGTCTTGTTGGTGACCACCAGACCTGCGGAATTAAGAGGAGATGCATACGAACCAACATACACGTGGCACGTGCAGTAATAGAAACCTGCGTTCTGCATGCTGGACAAGTTGCCATGGTGCAAGTAGACTTGGCGAAGGCATTCGACCGGGCGTCCCATGCTTTCCTCTTCGATATTTTTCGTCACGTAAACCCAGGATCCACAATCTTGAAGGGTATTGAGATGTGTTACCGCAACTGTGCCACGAGGCTTATAATCAATGGTTCGCTTTCAAGTCTATTTCGACTAGAATCATCGCTCAAACAAGGATGCCCCTTTTCCCCTCTTTTATTTTCTCTATATCTGGAACCATTGTGCTTAAGCGTGCTCAGAAACCCTACCGTGGAAGGTTATCATTTCTACTCCACAGAGGTTAAGGTGTTAGCATACGCCAATGATGTTACCTTTTTTGTGCTGATAAGCGAAGCATAGACAATGTGTTCACTTTAACTCAAAACTTCTGTGATGCTACCGGTGCTCTTATTAATAAGACGAAATGCGTTGGCTTCTGGTGCGGGAATGGGCCACAACACCCTCAGAATATGCTGGCTTATCGTGGACTTGCGTCGCTCCCCAGTACTTAGGAGTGCCCCTCAATTGTATTCGGAACAATGGTCACTACTGGACAGAACGAGTGGCAAAAATCAAAAGTCAAGCTAACGTTATGAAAACAAATCGGTGGTCCGGTTTTGGGCGAGCAAAAGCGTGTAATATTTTTCTTGCAGCGAAACTTTGGTATATCCTTCAGGTTATTTGCTGGGCCAGAACCCACATACAAAAGTTTCACAGGGTTTTTGCTACTTTCGTGTGGAACTCCACCTGGGAACCTATGCGACGAGACAATCTTTTTCGCCCTGTTGATGTCGGTGGTCTCGGACTATTAAATATCTTTTTAAAACAAATAATAACTCGTTTTCTATTCTTCAGAACAACATCACATCATTTCCTTTGTACTTACCTACAGGCAGAACTCTCAGATGCTTTGCCTTATTTGGTGGTTTCATCGGTATCGGAGGGCACATCACGTCCCTTATGATTCCTCATGCCCGCGTCCCACTAGAGCGACAGACAGAGACAAAAGACAGCGACAAGCCTCAAACCCATGCAGCGTGCTCGCGATGGTACCTTCGGCAGGCGTTTAGTCTTTCGGTGCTAGTGAAATAAGCACGAGCGATTGCAAGCCTGCCAAAGATACCCTCGCGTGCATGATGCTCGTATTTGAGCATAGCCTTCTTTATTCTACAAAGCCTCTCAAACCGCGAAAGACCCTGGTTTGAGGCTTGTCGTTGTCTTTTGTTTTTGTATGTCGCTCTAGTGGGACTCGAGCATCAGAGAAGTAGTAAGCGCAATAGAGTTTTTAAGAACCCGTTTTTCTTTGGAATATTTATTTACAATTTCACGCAAAGCATTATATGCCGATCTTCTTGACATAACTTTTCCTGTACCTTTGTATCGAAGTATATTCAACCATGGACCAGGACAAGATGTTCTTACGCGTGTCCGAAAATTGCTTGTCTCACCTAACGCAAAGGCACTTTTCTTTAAACTTCACACTTCAACGTTGCCTGTGAAACCCTGGCTTCGCGAACGAGTTTTCGTACCATGGTCAGTGAACTGCCCCTTTGTAAACAACGAGAAACTATAGAACATTGTTTTATTTTCTGCACTGACGCCTACCTCTTCTGGGACGTTCTACAGAGAACACTGAAAAAGGATTTGAACGTCAACGCCTTCACAATCCGGTTTTTATTTTTAAAACCTAAAGATAGTTTTCCCTATGATTTGTTCACGCTGATGGGTTTGCATATATTGTCTCTGGAAGACGAGGATGATCGACAGAAATGCCGATTCACCCCGGACTACAAAATCAAATTTTATAGAAACTGTATCTCACGTGAGATATGTGTTGGATCATCTTATGAACGCCCAGACTGGTATGCTCTCATTGATCGATGCCTCCATCTTCCTGATTTTTAGCTATGTCATTTATTTTGAATCCTTGCTTCGTTTCCCGAGCGTAAACTGATAACAATACTTTGATGTGATCAAGAATCGTTTAATTGTTTGTATTGTTATTTTTATAAGTGACAACATTGTCGAACTGTATGCTTGCCGTTTTGTCCTGTCACCTCCCCATGCAATAAATACAAAAAAAAAGGTATCGGCCGAGTGGGCTAGCGCACACCAGACGGAGTACATGGAAAGAAAGCTCGCGCCGCAGAACCCAGTGATCCTGAGTTCAATCCCCAGCCCCGCCCGAAGAACACACTTCCGATGAAGTGAGTTTGGGGAACACACTACGCTGGCTCCGGTAGACCGAGTACGTGCGTAATGTCGATAGCAGTGTTGAAGGAGTGAAAGTAATAGAAGAAACTAACGCTGCGTAAAATTATGATTTAGATAGGAGTAATATTAGATGCGCACTTTATTTTAGGGTATCAGTGACTAAGCGCATAACCCTCGATCTGGTCACTGTAACGAACAGCACATTCGTCCGCGCGATAGTCCCACCTCCCCTTCTAGCCCACCACACGAATAGTCACTGAAAGGATTAGAATGGCGTAAAAAAAAGGCGGCGTTTCTCTTTCTGATGGTCGCCCCCTTGCACACGCTCGTCGTCTTCCGTCGTGCTTTGGCTGCACGCTCAAAGTTCACGAGACACCGAAGTGTTATAAGGTAGGAAGCTCGCACCGGAGGCGGACCAACTCAAAGATCTCACCGTTCTCATCCTGTAAGCGACTATAGCGCACTATACGATTATCAGTAACGGGATAAAAACGAAACAGAGGTCCTTCCGTTCGCCCGCCTCCACTGCGAACCCCCCTATGCGGGCAGAAACTGAGGGAGAGGAGGAGAAGGGAGCACGCCGGGACGTCAGAACGCCGAGCTCTGGTTTGTGTGATTAGGGGGCAGACCTAAAGCTAGCAGCCTTTGTCTCCACTGCGCTCGTCGATCTTGGCAGAACGCGGAACGCCGGAGTCCGGCGTTTGGCATTCGCGTTGGAACAGTGCAGTGGAGGCAAAAGCTGCCTTTGTCTCGTCTGCTCTCGTCGAGCGCGTTTGAATGTGGAACTGCGGCGACCGGCGTTGGCCTTTGAACGCGCTCGAACAGTGCGGTGAAGACAGAGGCAGATAGCTTTGCGTCTACCCCCCCCCCCCCCCTAATCATAATAATACTTGGCTTGTGTGTATGTTTATACAGCCTAGAACTTGGTCTGCTTCAACGGGCGACGAGTCTCCCAGCTGTAGATGAGCAATTTAGCCAGCGCAGTACAACCGCTATCCTGGGGTCTTTAACGTGCACCACGCAGTAGTGATCCCCCTAATCATTCCAACCGGAGATAAGTGTTCTGGCGTCCCCGAGCGCACTCGTCTCCTACTCTCTCTCAGTTTCTGTTTGCATACGTTCGACAACATATCGGCGTCTAGTGAGCTTCGAGCATGCTCAAAGAGCGAAGAGCGCGTTACAAAAGTAAACTTAAGTTTACTTTTTGAACAAAAATCCAGAAAAGTGCACCCATTACAAATAAAATAACCGAGAATTCCGTAAGCCTGTTTGGCGTTCTCAGTTTCCGTGCAGCCTCGGTGCACCTGCACCGAGCACGCGCGTCACGCTGGCAAACGTCCAACGACGCCCCGTCCGTCTTATTGTCCACGCGGCCGAGTTGTTTACGCGCTTGTTTTCTAAACGGCGATCGTGTTTGCGGGCGAGGACGTTGGTCGAGAAATCAATTGCGCTGTTCTCCAAATGAATGTCATCGCGAAGGTCAAGGAGGGTACCTATGACGACGGCCCCACGCCAAGCGGTCGGAATCACGATGCGCTCGTTGACAAAAATATACACGGAGTCGTTAAGGGGCTCGCCGTTTACGTCACTCGTAGACCGGTTGGCTTGGCGCAGCCAATGCCGCGGGATTAATCTCACTAAACTCCCAAGTGCGGTGGCGTCGGGAAATCGCATTTGTGATAGCTTCCTCATGTCGGCCATATGTGGAATATTTCTATCTCTTCCCGCGGTCCACACTTTGAAAGGAGGCGCCGCGAAGGCAAAATGCGAAATGTTGGGTTTGCACCAACAGGCGCTGTCGAAACGTGCGTGAGGCGCGCTGCAAAAGAAATTTTCGAAATTGCTCTAAAACACAAACAGAGAGAAAGTAAGGGGCAGGTACACATCCGGTCTTCACATTGTTTGCACGTGACGTCATCGTACCGTGCTGGTGGTCATTCTTACGTGTTCTTGTCGAGGCAAACGGAATCGGCGCTGCGAAATTCACGCTGCAGGAGGTACACGACGTGCACAGCAACAAGGCCACAAGAAGGGTCGCTACTGTGAAGTTAATGCTAGCCACGCACTGATGTCTGTGTTTAATGAAATATAAAATAACCAGGAGTAGAAACGGAGAGGAGTCAACAAAGAAAGGTTCAACAAACAAGAGAGCCTTCATTATACTCGTATGTGCCGTCGAACGAATGCGCGCGTTCGCAGAAAAGCGTTTGACTAACTTACGTCGAGTTGAAGGGACCCTAAAAAGAAAAAGAAAAAAATGTTTTTTTTTTTTTTTTTAAATCACTCTGCTTGGGACACGCGTGTTTAAAAATCAACGAGGTAGAGGGACTTAGAGCGATAAACCGGGGTTCCGGTCTGCACTCGAAAGTGACCCCCATAAGGACGCTGCCATTGTACGCAAATTTGACCACTCGTCACGTGACCAAACAAAATACGCGACGTCACAGGCAACATGGCAGCGCCCATACAGCGGCTGGCCCCAGCTGGGCCGGAGCATTGGCCGGAGCTTGTCGGATGCTTTGTTCGTTGTCGTTCGTCTCGGCGAGTTGGTATCAGACGCGGAAATCGTCATATGAGACCGGTTGAAAGCGACTTCAGAGTTCAGCGTGGTGTCTAACGTAGGTATAGCGTGAAAATACGGAGGAACGGTGTGCATTTCGCTGGTGACCGACGGGGATAGCACCACGGACGATACAATCTGCCCTACGTTGCTGGGACCAGACTCGTACACGTTACTGAAAAATAGTAAGGAATTACATTTACAATTACTCGAGGCTAAATTGTAATGCATTACAATTACAATTATTCTCCCATAATAGTAAGTGACCGTTACCCCCAAAAGAAATCCGTTACCTTCGTGGTGCTACTTCCAGCATTATTGTCTTCAATTAAGAAGCAAAGAGAAGAGGGTTATTCAAGCTCTTATTGTTGCAACCTGTTCCATTTAATGAGTATCTAGAGCGACATCTGACTCTCAAAAGTCTCGTCAGACATTTTGCGTTATTTCTTACTGAAGATGTCGACCGTTACGCTGAACACCCTCTGAACTGAGGCACAGGATGGGGGTGGCATATTGTGCCTCACGAATGTTTTATGATCTGCATTGAGCTTTTTCAGCGAAGAAATAGAGGTACTATATTTACCTCGAAGATAGAGCAAAGCTTCGTCGTTGCAGCCATTGCCTGGTATTCGAGTTTTAGTAGATCGTTTCGATACCTCCGATGCCCCCGATAACGATATGATGAAGGCGCAAAAGCGGCGGCGGGCTATCGGGTATCCTTATCGGAGTCATCGGACCGATCTACTCAAATTCTCCATTGTTGAAATCGCAAAGCTGTGGAAGTCATCATACATCTAGCCAAAACTAGAATAAGAATTGATTTATGTCCATCTTATTATACCGACATATATTGCCAGACAATAGCAAAACATAGTTGTAACAGTAAGGTGATAATTAAATAATAAATGAGGTTTGGCTCGATATTCGTCTTCCATTGGTTCTGAACAGGTCGCGCCTCGGTTGAGACGTTGATGAATAAAAAATGGTTTCTAGTATATAAATATAGGTAATCGAGAAACAAAAGGACATTTATAACAACAATTAGTTAGAACGTTGGTTAAAACAAGGAAATGTAAGCGCACGTTTGTCGTGTGTACCTTTCTTGGTGCAGTGCAAAAACGCGCGGAGCACGAACCGACTGTAGTTTATTCCGGTGTTTTCCAGATAGACGTCCGCTGATGCCACGGGCAGCGAAGGGCAGAGTACTAAGTAAGCCACGCTATGGCCCCACTCACGAATTTTCCCCTCCCTTTTAGCCCAGAATATCAAGTCTACGTCAGCCACCATCATGTTTTATTTGTAAAAATATCTGCTTGAGATAGGATGCGTCCTGCTGGGGTAAAAACAGGAAGAAGAAGAAATGAAGACTATTACCATTTTCGAAGTGCTCGCAAAAAGCTGACTCAAAAAGGGTGACTAACCTCCGTATTCATAAACCTCACTCAAATTTAAGGCGCCCCTCCACTTCCGCAAGGAAAGAGCAAGGGCCGCCTTCACTTGAAGCGACGTTTACGTTTCACAAATGCCACTTCAACCTCCCTTGCGCAAGGCGAGGGCTCCCTTGGCTTCAAACGTTTTCAAGCGGCTTCGAAGGGCACCCTTCGCCAGAACGCACCCGGGAGCGAGAGTAGAGAATAATTTCATCGTCATACTTTGAATAACGCTTCAAAAGTAAGTGAATCAGTTTGAAAACTGCTATTTTATGTGCTTACAAACCAAAATAAACAAATAATATCGGTGTTTAGAATTCAAAAAGAAACGCAGCACGCATTTTGTTCTTGTAGCCAAATATTAAGCCTTCCACATAGCCTAGTCAATCCATCGTTATCCAAGCGTCTTCCTCCATCTCTGCCGCTGCTTGGTCGTGTAGTGGGCGCTACTGAGGTGATGGTGTTTTTTCTTATTGCTCGCCAGAGGACACCATCATTTATAGAGCACATATATAAGGAGCGGCGCGTGTAAATAAAAGGGCTTTTTGGTTGTGGTTACGAGCTGGGCTGCTGTCACTTGGCCGTCGTCCGTTCCGAACGTTCCGAACATGGTGTCAGAAGCTGGCTAACGCCGTCACTATGGCGGAAGGTGAACCCCGTATCCAAGTGGTTCGCGTCGGAGCGTCGGGACTTTATCCTCCGGCTCCTTTTACTTTCACCAGCCCGGCGGAATCGCCGACTTGGATTGCGACGTACCAGGACTACGCCTACGCAGCCGGTCTCGATACTGCCAGCGACGAGGTGCAGATACGCACGCTCTTGTACTGCATGGGACCGCAAGCCCGAAGCGTCCTGTCATCGTTGGGAGCGCCAACTCCAGAGACCCTGTCGTTCGCGGTCGTCAAAGAGAAGATGGCCGGGCACTTCGTGCATCCCGTCAACGAGATATACGAGAGTCGCCGGTTCCACCGTCGGACGCAGCAGCAAGGCAAGTCTGTCGACGACTTCTTCACGTCGCTCCGTAACCTGGTCAAGCGCTGCGGTTACAACAGTGCGGACGTCGAAGACCGCCTGGTACGTGACAAATTCGTCGTGGGGTTGCGGGATGACAAGCTCTCTGACCAGTTGTGTCGTTGTACGAGGCTCTCTGCGGAAGAAGCGCTCTGTCAGGCCCGTCTTCATGAGGACACCGAAAAAGAGCGGCTGTCACGCGCCAGCGTTGCCCGTGAGAATACCGCCCCCGAAAACCTGAACCTCGACAACGCGGGACGCAAGAAGATAGCGACCAGTAAATCGGCACGCTATCACGGAAAATCTGAGCAGTCCGCCAGTTCAACTTGTGAGTATTGCGGACGTCACCCTCACCTGCGAAAAGATTGCCCAGCGCGGAAATCGTCTTGCCATTTATGCAAGAAGCAGGGGCATTTTGCAGAAGTTTGTAAAGCTAGGAAGCGAAAAGAACTCTTGGGCTCCGTGGAGCTTCACGCAGTCAGCACACAGCATGCAAGATACACCAAGGTGCGCGTGAATGGTCATCTTTCCAAGTTCAAAATTGACTCGGGTGCGGAGGTCACCGTTGTTTCACCCTCTTTCCCGGGGCTTCCTCTTGTCCTGGACGAAGCCGAAGGCGAGGTGTCGGGTCCCGGCAACCTACGTCTGCACGTCCTGGGGACTTTCAAGGCTACCTTGGAGTGGCGTGGCAAGTTCACGGTTCAGCGTCTCTACGTCGTGAAATATCAACGCACGTCTCTTCTTGGACTGCCTGCCATTGAAGCTCTGGGCGTTATTCAGTTTCTGGACACGACGGAATGCGTTCCATCAACTCCAGCCAAGATTTTTCAAGGCCTGGGGGAACTCCAAGAGGAGTATCACATCCGTCTCCAGCCGAATGTTCGTTCATTTTTTCTGAGCGTTCCAAGACGGATTCCAATCCCTCTGCTAGATGCCGTAAAAAAAGAACTGGATGACATGGAGGCCCAAGGTGTCATTCGAAAAATCGACACGCCAACTCAGTGGTGTTCCGGTCTAGTCGTTGTTCCCAAGCCATCAGGCGGGTACAGACTGTGCGTGGACTTGACAAAACTGAATCAAGTGATTCAGCGAGAACGTTACGTCTTGCCCACTGTCGAATACATCCTGGGTCAGTTGAGTGAAGCTCAGATCTTTTCCAAGCTTGATGCTAGGTCCAGCTTCCATCAAGTAAAACTTAGTCGTGACAGTGAAGAGCTCACGACGTTCATCACTCCCTTCGGCCGTTATTGATACAAGCGTCTTCCATTTGGCATCGCATCGGCCCCGGAGTACTTTCAACGGCTGATGTCAAGACTTCTTGAAGGTCTCTCGGGTGTCGTCAACATGATTGACGACATTCTAATCTTTGGGATGGATCGTCGTGAACACGATCAACGTCTGGCCGACGTCTTGAGTCGCCTGGAACAAGCTGGGGTCACACTCAACGAGAAAAAGTGTGAATTCCGCGTCACCTCTGTCAAGTTCCTAGGCGTTGTCGTGGATGCCAAAGGAATTTCGCCAGATCCAGACAAGATCAAAGCCATCAAGGATTTGTTGCCACCAGAAGATATCAGCGGTGTACGCCGGTTGCTTGGGATGGCTAATCACATCGGACGTTTCATTCCACACCTTGCTGACGTTACCACACCCATTCGCTCTCTGTTAAACAAGAACAGCGTCTGGATGTGGGGTCCTAGCCAAGAGGAGGCTTTTGCCCGCCTCAAGTCACTGCTTAGCTCTGAAACCTGCATGGCGAAGTATCACCCGCGCTACCCAACCGTGGTGTCTGCGGATGCCAGTTCTTATGGTTTAGGAGCCGTGCTGCTCCAAGATCAGCCTTCAGGGACTCGGCGTGCTGTCGCTTTTGCTTCCAGGTCCCTCACTCCCACGGAGGGTTGCTACAGTCAGACGGAGAAGGAGTCTCTAGCCGTAACGTGGTCCGTCTTACGGTTCGATCAGTATATTCGCGGTCTGAACTTCGAGGTCGAGACAGATCACCTTCCTCTCGTCGCCCTTCTTGGGGGAAAAGACCTGGAGCTTCTCCACCGCGGGTGCAACGCATGCGAATCAAGCTGATGCGTTATCAGTACAACGTGAAGTATGTACCGGGCAAGCTCTTGGCGACTGCCGACACTCTCTCACGAGCACCTTGTGACGCGCCAGCTTCGCAAGAAGCAGGAAGTGTGGAACTCTTTATTGGCGAAGTCTTCAAAGACTTGCCGCCAGCAGTGGCGTGTCGGCTGGAAGACGTCCGCCAGCACCAAACGCAAGATGGAGAGTGTTCCATGGTAGTATCCTACTGTGGAAGAGGTTGGCCCAGTAAAAACAAAGTGCCAGCTCACATTGCTCCGTATTGGAAGGAGAGAGAACGATTGAGCGTCTACAAAGGCGTACTACTCCTGGATCGCCGCATCGTCATTCCGTCTGCTCTCCGGCAGAGCATCCTGGCCTTACTGCATGAAGGCCACCAGGGGGTTCGCCGCTGTCAAGAACGCGCCAGAGAAAGCGTTTGGTGGCCGAACTGCAATTTACACATCGAACATCTTGTAGCCGAGTGTGCCAAGTGCGCCGAGACTCGTGTGGTACACTCTGAGCCGATGATGCTGACTCCAACGCCAGAAAGACCATGGCAGCGCCTTGGGGTAGACCTTTTCCAGTTAAAAGGACGTGACTACGTTCTGATTGTAGACTATTACTCAAGGTTTCCTGAGGTAGTCTCTCTCGAATCTACATCTGCGCAAGCGGTCATCTCCGCTGTCAAGAGTTGCATGGCTCGCCATGGGATCCCGGACGTCGTGCGGTCAGATAACGGACCGCAGTTTGCATCTCACGAGTTTGCAAACTTTGCTCAGGCGTACGGATTTCGCCACGAGACTAGCAGCCCGCGGTACCCCCAGAGTAACGGCGAAGTAGAGCGTATGGTGCGTACCGTGAAGGACTTGTTTGCAAAAAGTTCTGATCCGTACCTGGCTCTCCTAGCGTACCGAGACACACCTGGTGTCAATGGCGTATCTCCTGCGCAGTTGTTAATGGGAAGAAAACTCCAAACTCGACTTCCTGGTTTACCCGAACGACTGGAGCCAACACTGCCAAGACATCAGAACTTCAAGGCGAAAGATGCCGCAAAAAGTCACAGCAGGCAAAGAACTACAATCGCCGGCATAGCTCAAGTCCTCTGACTCCCTTGAAGTTGGGGGAGGACGTGTGGTTAAGGACGTCAATTGCCGAGGTCGTATACTCAGCCCGCTCA